>WEDG01003582.1:0-171062 GCA_017591395.1 Schistocephalus solidus | reverse complement strand
CATAGCAATGAGATTTTGAGGGAAGTTAGCATAAATTGGCGGAAAACGTGCATTTGAAAAAGGAATAAATGATTTCGAAAAACTGGTACCATAATAAGACGATTTAATTATTTGGATATTTTGGACAATTTTTGGGTTTTGAAAGATGCTAACGTTAGCGTTCACATCTCTAGTAGATGCTGAGTTGTTAACAGGTTTCCCATCGGTAATGACATTACTGATTTTAATGCCTGGCTTAGCCAATGACTCAGATTTACTGGGGGTTTATTAGGTTTAAGTGATTTGGCAGCTATGGCAGGCATGGTTTGCTTGGGAGGGGAATTAAGTGGCGGTGACACCATTTCACTCGAACCAGGAACAAGGTGAACGGGTAAAGATTCAGCTGCAATCGAAATTCCTGTCGCACTGGAGGGCCGTGGGCTTGCATTAGCTAGAGGGCAAACCTCTGAGATAACTTTTGGTATTGTAGGTGTAGACCTAGGTTTCTCGTTTGCTAATGAGGTTGAAACCCGACATTCCATTGGAGTTTTATCCCAACAGATAAAAAACTTTGTTTTTTCAAATATTGAGTGCTGACCAGAATTTGCGGGTTTTTGCTAAAAAAGACAATCTTTTATCTTCTTCGACTTTAAAGTTAAAGCCGCATGAGTGAAGGAAATGAAATGCGACGTCCAGGGGGATTTTACTCTTATGGACGTTTTTTAAAAGAAAGTTGAAACTTCTCTTATGTCGGTCATATGACTCAGTACTTACCATGCTTATAAACGGCTCAAGTTTCTCGCATTGTTGAGAAGTGAGTGAAGACAACTTTCCGTAAAAATGGTACCAAGGATCGTGAAGATAGAACCATATTTAGACATAAAAGTATTAAAATTTTCCAGGGCGTCAAGGTCTAATTTCTTCATGTTTACGGTGGGTTGCTCTAGTGGAAGTTAAACGCTAAGAGGACATTTGCGTCTAAGTGCTGACTGAGGTTTTATATTGATTTTAAAATATCAGTTTTTTTCAAATCGATAATACAGCAGACAAATTGTCACTAGTGCAGTTTTGCGGAATAAAAGATGGACTATTTCAAATATCTGTTTTAAGCAAAGCACTGCAAGCAAAAATCTGCTAGGTCACGAGTTTAAACTGAAAATAGAATAAGCTGAAATCTGCGAGAACTTTAATGAGGCTATGTAGGTTGAAACAGTTTAAAATCGTATATTTCTCCCTTTTGTCAATCGAAATAACTGCAGATGTGTGCAGTTGATAAAGAAGTAGAAATACAAATAAATTGTAAATAATTAAGCTAATTGTTTCGACGGGAAACGAAGAAATCGGTTTAAAATTCAAGAATTCACTTATCGTCGAATTTCAATAATGAGCTCAATGTCGTCCAATCTTTATTGTTTCCACCATGTAGTTCTGTTTCCCAGGATATCTCTGACATTTGTCTTCTCATAAGGGAATAGTCCCTCTTCAAAATGTTTCTTTCCGAAGCTTCTTAATAGTCTGCACCTAAAGGGTTCGTCTGGTCAACTGCCAGTCATTTAATACGAGACAAAAAATATTTGATGCTGTCAGTATGAAATGATCACTTTCTTAGAATAGGGAGTTGAGATATAACCAAGATTTCTCGGGCTCGCCACGTTTCAGGTGTAATGCCCTCACCCCAAATGTCAAGGGCTTTTTTGTTAGTGCGGAGTGGTCCTTATTTCATTCCATTCCACTTGGATCTACGATAGGAGTGGTGTCCTTATATCAGTGCGGGTGACAGAATCCCATCCTCTATTCCCCAAAAATTCTGACACCCTGCAACTTATTACTGGAGCCAGGGTCATACTTGGACATTAGGGACTGCATGGAGAGGACCGTTTACCACTAAGAGGATTTAAGCCTGTTAACAACGTCAAACACGATGAGGTAACGAACAGCAAGCGTTTTTCAGATGTGGATGTAAGATATTATATAAACAATCGCTTTTAGTCTATAAGATTTCACCAGAACATAAAAGACCTACTTGGACATCTATAAGTCATTTAAGTCCCTTTAGCATTATGTTATAAGGTTCCCTATTCAAATGCAAAATGATAATAAAATAAACGATTATAAATGTTAATCTGACAGATTTAAATGTAAGGTTATCGATAAGTGTGAGTCAGGAGCAAGCTGCCACTACAGACACAATCCTGATTATATGTAGAATATTTGCTCAGCAAATGAGTAACTAATATGCATTTACATTTTTCAAGGTTTCTGAAAGGACCACCACGTCAGGGAATTCGTTCCATAATTCAAGGAGACTCAACAAAAAGGTGTACGGTCGGACGTTCGTATGGACCATTTTCACCTGTATCTCAAACGGATGAAGCCGCAGATGGCCTGTCCCAGCCAATCTGAAGAAGTCATAAATCTGCGGTGTACATTTCCAGTCCCTGCCAATCTGATAGGTTTAAATGAGTTCAACGCGAAAGCTGCGTTTATTTGAGAGGAAAAAATCAAGTTCAGCAAGTCTGGCTTCATACGGCAGATGACCAATTATCTTGGACATCTTTGTAGACATCGCCTGCATGAATACCAGATATAGATAATTCCTCTTAAACCTCGGACGTCAGCCCTGGCTGGCATACTCCATGAAAATAAGATGTGCGTGTGTTTAAAAAGAAGACGAGATTCGTGCTGCGTATGTCTCTTTATAGCCCCCTTTGTATAAATCACATCTTCCCTCCACATCTCACCCCTCCTTCGAAAGTTGCTGTGGTCTTCATTACTGTCAACGAATGACTTACCAGACGCTCGATTTAATCGTTACCATTTCTGAAGGGCTCCATCCTATAACCTGTGCGATATCTTCGACTCTGCAGCTGGACTGCGTCCTATGTACGACTTGATCTTCAAGTATAATTCGACTGTCTTCACGCCTACCCGAGACTTGGCACGCCTCATGTCTACGAATAAGCTCATCAATACTGAAAATGTATGAGTCAACTGACGCTCCAACTAACGACCTACTGTGACCGAACAGTGGTCTGCAAACGTGTGTCGACGAAAGAACACGGTCCTGCCGACACTGGAGGTCACATTACACGTGTAACGTTCCTCGCTGCGTATGTCAATCCCTATCTGAGTTTCGACACTCGATCGTTAGTTCTTCAGGATCGATGATAACACACATATTATTTGAACCGTTAAAGTCCGACGATCTCCATCGTATGATTCACAACATGGTGGTGCATGGACCGTGACATGCGTGTGGATCATTTTTATGTGATAGTTGACTTGCGCTCCAGCCACCGCATACTCCTCCTCCCCTACCTGAGCCCGGTGTCATGACAAAGTCAAGAAAAACGGAGGTGGGAAAGGGTGAAGGTGGCTGGTTCCTCCAGAGCCGCCACGATATCCAAGGCGCTCTGGAAAAACAACGTCAAAGTTTATTTTCAAATTTCTGCACGCAGATAGACCTTCACCGGCTTTTAGCTCCTCTTCATCTTAGACTTCTAAACGAAAATGTGTGTACTGGACGGTCCACAGCTGCAGCTATATTTGGCCGCTTAATTAATGCACCTTTGTGCTGGCCATTCATGTCAGACTCGATATCTGATTAAGATGTTCATCCCACCGAAGTATCGTGTCTAACGGTGACGGTGTTGAAACCACTTAGTTCTCCATGCTAACAAAATTCGTTATATTGGTTACTGTGTCATGTCAAAGGGTCGCGTGGTTGATGCACCTGACCAGCACGGGAGTTAGATCAACGCACGGCAGGCTTTATTAAGGTTGCGCTCGAATAGGAAATGCCGAATAAGAGGGGCCTGGTGGCATGCATAGGTGCAGACTTATGCCGCACCAACCACCTGTGGCCTGTATAGCACTCACACCTGCGTTTGATCCCACCTCCGGTCTTCTTGACTCTCTCTTGACACCGCACTCAAGCAGATGAGGGAAGAGAGAGTGCGTTAGTTGTAAAGCATGTCACCGTCCCTGCACCACCCTACTGTGGAGCACAAGGCGGACCTCGTCATAATCGATGGCCGATCCGTCGTATATATTGATTACTTATCCCCAGAAGCTGATAGGGCCTGCTTATGCCACACTTAGATGGAGTTTGTTTTAAGATATCGGGCCGTTTGACCTTCGAATTCACAGTGAGGGAGGTGCTGTGGAGAGAACAAGTATGCAGTAATATAATTATGAATACTGAGCGTTGGCCGATAATTAATCGTAGGACGTAGATGCGATCACTGGAACAAGGACCTTATTCGCCTGACATTTTTGGATTTATTCTTGAACCTATTATGAGAGACAGCGTCAGATACGGTCAATTCATACACAAGGAGTTACAGTATTTATAAAATGCAGTCGCGTTACTACTGCATACTCATGACATTTAACGGTGCCTCCCATCATCGATGTCATTTGACGTCATCGACGTCATTTGACGACTTTAGACCAATAAATACACTACCAGCAGTCTCGAAGATCTTCGAGTCCTTGATCAAAGACAAGATGATGTGTCACCTAAGAGAAAATAACCTACTTAATGCGGCTCAGCATGGTTTTCTCGAAAAAAGGTCTTGTGACACTTGCCAGCTCTCTTTCTTTGATCATGTGCTACAATCTAGAGACAGCGGTTTTGCAATTTACACCGTTTACTTCGATTTCACTAAGGCTTTTGATCGTGTTGACCATGATCTCCTACTGCTGAAACTTGCCTCCTTCGGCATATATAACAAGCTTCTGAACTTAATATTTTCCTATTTGAATGCTCGCGCACAACGGGTTAAAATGTCTGATGTTATCTCCAACCCCACGCATGTGAGGAGCGGAGTTATTCAGGGCAGCGTGCTCAGCCCGCTTCTATTTTGCCTCTTTGTCAACGATGTTCCTGATTGTTTTCAGTTTGGTAGGCCTTTTATGTACGCTGACGATTTAAAAGTTGCCTATCACTATAAACCGGTTGATCGCAACATCGTGCTTGAGCTCTTAAACGGCTCATCAGGCCTTTGCTCAGTGGTGTCGCACATGGCGCCTCTCACTTTCTTGGCAAAAGTGCTCGGTGATGGTTATTGGCGACAACCATCAGCCCCACCTAAGCATCGACGGTCACGATATAAACGTGCCCCGACTTATAAAGGATCTGGGCATATCATACTCTAGTAGTCTTAATCTGTCAGAGCACTGCGCCCTGATTGTCTCGAAAGCACGCCAAACTACTGGGTTTATTCTCAGAAATTTCAAAACCGTCAAAATTAGAATCAGCCTCTATAAAATGTATGTCAGGCCTAGTCTGGAATACTGCTCGTTTCTATTTAGTCTTCTGCACGCTAGTGAACGAAAGAAGATAGAATCAGTCCAGCACTTCTTTACAAAAAGAGTTTTATATTCAGATCACCGAAACCTGTCCTACCACCAACGCTGTGAGCTAACAAGCCTTGACCCGCTGTGGCTTCGCAGATTACAGAAGGGACTATTTTTTTTACTGTTTAAACTACTAAACAGTCGTACATTTAACCCCCTTATACATCTCTGAGGCACCTCGACCACTCTCGGCGCACCAGTCATCGAGATGTATTTTTTTATTTCTTCCTTTGGCACGCACAGTTAGATACCGACAGTTTTTTTCGGTAAACGCTATAGCAATCTGGAATAAGTTACCTAGAAGTATCAAAATTCAGCAAGCTATCCCTTGTTTACGCGAACTGTCACTAGTTTTCTACATTCAGGACACCTTCCAAAACGTCTGGGTGCTGACTCTGTTGAAGCTCTCTTCGGTTCTGATGGCGTTCATGGACTCTGAATCCTGTGCTGGTCTTCATGCTGAGGGCAATATTACTGGCTCTGCAGACCTCAATCGGCTTATTTCTCAGTCGACAGCGAACAGCCGCTCGCAGAAATACCTGCTGGTGCGGAATATCGGATCCGTAACACTGAATGGAGAGGTTCTTCACCGGGCACCTGTGTTAACGCGTCCCTGTCCAGAACTTTAATTATTCAATAAGCTGCAGTTTTTTCTCCTGAAAACACCTGAAACAACGATCAGGAGTTTTTTCACTGTCAGCTTGACCCTCTACTGTATATTTTTTTGACCTTGCCTGTTAACTGGCAATAAATAAATAAAATAAAATAAAATAATGGTTGTCCTTTGAAGCGATAATTGCATGATGTTCGACATTCGAGTTGTTAATCGCTGAAATTTCATCACTCGCGTTGGATGTTAGCGTGATGATTGCCCGGTCATCTTGCTCACTGACACTGGCTTTGAGAACAGATTTCACCTGCGCGCTCCGCGAGTGGCTGATTACTTTGGTCTCAGCACTGTACGTGGGGTTAGGAGGTCTGTAATGTGCCCGTATTAGATGCTCGACGAATCCAAATTAAGGACGCCCAAGTAAGAACAAGACAATTGGCAAGGTGAAGAATTTAGGGATTATTTGAAACTAGGAGTTGGTATTCTATTGGGGGCTTGGTCCTGCAAGGATCCTTTGGTGGGGATTGGCTGTCCTGGGGAGATCTTCGGGAGGTCCGTAGAAGAAGGAAAGGCGATGGCTGGAGAAGCGTCAGAGGGCGGTCTTCAGTCCAAAGTGATGAGCCTCAGTTCTCCTTGGTATTTATGTCATGTTCTCCAGACGATTTGATAGGTTTACATAGAATAGACCAATAAGTAGGCGTAAATCATACATTGTAGATCGAAAAGAGCCAATAGGATTATTAATACAGTTTTTATAGCCTTCCGGGCTTCATTGGTAGTTACGTTTTTACAGGTATTGAAAATATAGACTTCCTGACTTTTCCAAGGACCAATAGCATTAACGGTTAAAAGTGACACAAGCCAATAGGACTAGAGAATTTACATGAAAACTTGTGCATGCTAGCCAATGGGAGCGTTCATTCCTGGCAATAGTAATCTGCTAGTAATCTTAGCTACTAGAGAAAATTGAAAAACTTTGATTCCATTTTTTACATTGCCCCCTCCTGCGTAAAGTTTTCGCTGTCCTCAGCGAGCTCAATGTCATTTCGCAAACGCACGTTTATAAGGCATTACGGTTTCTTCTCCACCTTCGGGTGGGATTTCAACCCACTTCTCGACCCCCTCATGATCTACGTAACGCACTGCATCGCCTGGGTGTTCTGCTCTGTGGTTATCTTCCATTGGCCTTTCCCCCAGTTTAAGTCGATTAAAGTGAACCGTGAATTCAGAAGTGAAAGGTCGATTTCGATCTTGAATGACACAGGTCGTATCAGAGAGCATTCTGGTGACGGTATATGGCCCTGACCAGTCCATTAATAACTTACTCGGTAATCCCAGGGGAGTCGCATGTTCCCTGAGCCACACAACATCACCGACATCATATGGACACCCATGTGCCAGCCTGTCATAGTGTTCCTTTTTGGTGCCTCTGGGCTCCTTGTAAGTGTATCCGTGCTTCCTCAGTGGCTATACGCATTTTCTTGTGGAGTGCAGCGACGTAAGAACCAACCGGTATTTGATTATTCTCAAGAGGTACCTGTAGATCCTCTGGTATTCGCATTTCACGACCACAGGTGAGTGCGAAAGGCGTCTGTTGTGTCGAAGAGTGAATCGTGGAGCGGTATGCGAGCATGCATGCTGGCAACGCATCATCCCACGTGAAGGGAGCCTGACGATCTACAAAAGCCTTAAGTAAACCAACTAGCCTCCTATTCTTCCGGTCCACTTGACCGTTTCCTTGCGGATGGTAAACCGTGGTGCGCGTCTTATTGACCTTTAAGTATTTACACAGACTGTGAAGAACCACATTTTCAAACGAGGACCCTCGATCCGAATGGATCTGTTCTGGTGCGCCCCATCTACATACCCAATTGTTAAAGATGGCCTGGGCAACAGTTTCAGCCGAAATGTTGGGAAGGGGTTCCGATTCAGCCATTTTGGTAAAGAAATCAACCATCACTAGAATATATCGGTTGCCCCGAACTAATGGCGGTAGTGGTCAAACTAAGTCAACGCCTACACGCTCGTTGGGGTATCCCGTCAGAATAGGCTGAAGAGCAGCCCTATTCAGCTGTCGTGGCGGTTTAATCTGATTGCACAGGGTGCAATACCGAATAAAGTTCCACACTGACCGCTTCAAATTAGGCCAGTAGTATCGGCACTTATTAATGAACTGGGGACCTTTGAACCATAAGTCAAGCAATCCGCGGCTCAAACGATTATTACATTGTCACATTTTCACTTTTATCGGCACTTTATGGTAAATTATAGCTCCGAATTTTTACTATATAATAATAATAAAAGTTGTATTTAATGACGGTTTACAGGCATTGTCAGATGAAATATTCAGTGGGTAGAGGCTGGCAGGGAAAAAAGAACTCCTGAATATATATCATTATAAATGTTTTTCCTATCTTTATGTTATTCAGGAGAAAAAACTGCCGCCTGTAAGGATGATAGCAATTCAGATCAGGGAAGGGTTAACACAATTGCAGTCTTTATGCACTCTCTCTGTCTTTGCTAGGAACCGGGATTCTGCCCCAGGCAAGAAAGCATCTGGGTACGGTTGCGCACTGTCTGCCGATGAAGTCAGCGGGTGCAGGCTGCAGAAACGGTGCCGTATTCCTCAAGGTAACACCTGGGATCGGGTTCAGATGCCGCGCACTCCGTCAAACAGGAAATCAGATTCTACCATGTCGGTGCCCAGAATTCTTGGAAACTGTTCTGAATGCAAAAAAACTAGTAAAAGTTATCTTAAACAAAGAATAACTCCGCCGGATTTTTATATTATGGGGAAGTTTATTCCATATGGCCATGGCGTTTACCGAAAAGAACCGTTGATACTTAACTGTGCGAAATAATGGAAGAAATAAAAAGACATTGCGATGACTGTTGCGCCGATGATGGTCAAGCTGCCTCACAGTGATAAGGGGATTAAATGTACGACTATTCAAAAGCTTAAACAGCAAAAAGAGTCCCTTCTGCACTCGGCGAAACCATAAGGGATCAATGTTAACAAGGCCACAGCGTTCTTGATACGACAGATTACGGTGCTCCAACGATAAAATTCTTTTCGTGAAGAAGTGTTGGACCAATTCTATTTTCTTCCGTTCGCTAGCGCGCAGAAGGCTAAATAGAAACGAGCATTATTCCAGGCCAGGTCTAACGTACGTTTTATAAAGGCGGAGTCTAATATCAATAGTTTTAAAATTTCGGAGGATAAACCCGGCAGTTCTGCGTGCTTTGGAGACAATCAGGGCGCAATGCTCTGAAAGATTGAGACCGTTGGAATATGATATGCCCAGGTCCTTAAAAACGCCGGGTACATTTATATCGTGGCCATCTATGCTTAGATGAGACTGATATTTGTCACCGACAACCATAACGGAACATTTGTGCCAAGAAAGGGAAAGGCGCCATGTGCAGCACCACTGGGCAAAGGCCTCGAGATCATTTTTTAATAGATCAAGCACGGTGTCGCGATCTGCCGGCTTGTATCGATAGGCAACTTTTAAATCGTCGGCATACACAAAGGGCCTACCATTTCGAAATAAACCTTGCACATCATTGAAAAAAAGACAAAATAAAAGCGGGCCTAGGACACTTCCCTGAATAACTCCACTCCTCACACGTGCCGAGTTTGAGATAGCATTGGAGATCTTAAAATGTTGTGTACGAGAGCTCAGGTAAGAAGATATCAAGCTCAGAATTTTACCACATATGCCGAAAGAGGAGAGTTTCAGGAGAACAAGGGCATGGTAAACACGATTGAAGGCCTTGGTGAAATCGGGCCTTAATTAATTTCTTACGGGGAACAAAACGAGAAATAAGTGGATCTAAAACTTCGTAAAGCATACCGGTACAGGTGTTCACATCCTGACACATAAAGAAATTAGACCAGTCGTGGGAGTTAAGATGTATCAATAATTCTGTCAAAAGTGCTAATCGAAAATCAAAGAAAAAGCTATATTTTTTGGAAAGCGTTTCATCGGTTTCGAGTTGTAGTGTAGAAACAACGATATCATGGTCTGAGCTCCCAAGTGGGCCTAATGATGACACTGTCAAAGGCAGGCAACCTCTGCAGAAGATAAGATCAAGTATGCTTGATCCTCGGGTATGTAGGTCAACAACTTGGGTGCACATGCCAATATCTACGGCCTCGGGGAATTCGTCGAACTTTATGGGGCCGGAGGGGACCGGAAACCAGCGAATGTCAGGAAGGTTGAAATCACCTGCAATTAAGCAATACTTAAAATTTAAGTCAACGGCAGCATGGAATGCTTGTGAGAGACAAAGATAGAAACCCTCACTGGTATTTGGCGGGCAATAGACACAGCCAATGAGTAAAGAGTTCCTATTTTAAGGTAATTTAAAGCCAGCAGCTCTCGTCAACCGCAGTAAATTGTGATGATCTAAGGTCCGAAATGCCAGCGCTTGTTTAATATAGATACAGCTTCCTCCACCACGACTGTCACGAGTACAAGTATAACCTATAAGAGATAGTTCGGGGTCGGCTACGGAAGGTGTTTCCCATGTTTCAGTTACTATAACGATATCTGGATAGTGGAAGAAGACTAGAGTCTGAAGCAGGGGCATTTTATTGAGCAAGGATCTGGCATTAAGAACGAACAGTTTAAGTGGGCAAGGTGGTTGTTTTTTAGTGAGAGCGGCTAATTCATCCAGTGGTTCACGGGCCACTGAACATAGGGGGCGGGTGCTCCCGCCCTGTACTGGAAAAAAGGTGGGATCATACGCGCCTGATGTGGGTGAAGGGGAGTAAAATATGGAGGTGGAAATGACAGACAGGGGAACTGAGCACAACTGCTATCTATTGGGGCATGACCAGGAGATCCCTGGACAGGAAACTGCAAAGTATTACTATTAAGGTGACACAGAAGGTCAGGTGAGTCTAGTAGTCCAGCAGGACCCTTTGTATTGAGAGACAACTGGGGAAACGACCGTGGAGAAAATTGGCTGCGGGGTGGGGGATGCCCTGTTGTGAGTGGCACAGAAGCACTATTTTTGGGCGAGAATGCTTGTATGTTTCATTTATCAGCCTCAGTATGAGGTCTGGGTGATATCTGGAAATTCGATGTTGTTGGGATGGGGATGTTTTTGGGAGAAATAGGCGATCGTTACGGAGTAGTTTTCGTGGAGAGGCTAATTTTTTGCGGTTTTCGAGTGGTTGAGACTTTAGCCGGACTTGTCTTGGAGCTAGAAGTCTGCGTTGGTTTACCAGGAGTAACTGGTAAACTTGGTAGCGGTATGGTAATAGGCGGAGTACTGCCGTCTTGAGAACGAAAAAAAGAAGTACTGTTTTCTTGAGATCCCCAAAAGATTAATCAAGGTTGGTTTCCCGTGCAGAGTTAGCTGGGGCTTCAGATGGCGAAAGCCGTAGATGAAATTGGAGGCAATTTGTTCAACATGGCAACAGCGTTAGTCATTTCTCTGTTGCTTGTCGACAATTTAAAATTTTTCAGTTTTCTCTGCATTGGGGTGAGGTCAGGGGAAACCGAGGAATGCCATTTTTCGACAAAATTCTCTACTAATCTCCTTCCTAGAGAGTATGAAGTCGACTTCTATCAAGGAAAAGAGCGTGACTAGTATGGGGGCATTACGACTGAGCGAGTGGAGTCGTTTAGCATACGCGACTCGGAATCCCAAGCCACTGCTTTCCAGAAACAAATGCGCGCCGTCGAAAGCAGATATGTAACTGGGAATATTACGCAGTAAAAAATTATGCTTGCGTTTTATCCGTTCTTCGGTTTCGGAGCTAATTATCCCAATGACTTGAAAATCCTGTTGGATAACTGTGTCAGAGGCATTGGTTATAGTTCCTTTAAGCAAAAAATCTACCAGTTCGTCGGACGACGATCGATTAACGCAGGACGAGGTATAGGCTTGGGTAATCAGAGGATCAAGAAGCAGAATCCTCAGCTCTATGATATTCCTCCCCGATGTCAGGATATTCAAGCATATAACGTCTCAATGCCGTAGGATGTGCCCTGTTTCCTGTAACTCTTCTGTTCTTCAAGCGAATTTCTTATGAAAATTTCGTCCGTGCCAGTGTTTATGACAAACACGGCTCCAGAGTGGGTGCAGTGTGCTATGTAGTGGTTGAAGAAAACCACAAAATAGGTGACGCTTTCTTAGGTGATTTATGTTAGACGGTGACTCCATAGCGCTCGTTACCACTCCCGGTTGTCTTTATTCGGATAAGCCCCTGGTAAATTCGAGAGTGAAATAGTATGGAATCAGTCCATATCTGCCCAATTGTCTGATTTTCTCACTGTAAACAGCAGAACAAGTTTTGAAATACTTACGGTCAACCACTAACTCGGTACTCATTTTAAAAGAAATTCGGTCTGAAGTGGTCGCTTGCCGTATTGCCCTTATAGTACTCCGCTGTGGGAGATCCTATACATGCGGATGGGGGCGAAGTCATAAGTCCAGTCATATGCGGTACGCATAGACGAGCCTTTTGATTTTGTCACACTGCGCACCCACGCGCATATCCTGCCGCCTTTATTTTATCTGGCCACCGAAGCATGGTGGATGTGAAGAAAAATGGTGTGTTAGGTGTAACGAAAGTGACCACTGCACCCGATGCGTGATCCTCGCTCGCGATGAACGATCTATCATAGCATTTAGTCAACAAAATTTGATATAGCGTCCGCTAAAGGTAATTTAGGACCCTTTACACGATATTAACGGTTGTAACCGTGATCGTATAGGCGTAAATTTGCCTGGAAACCGCTGGCTGGCAATTCATAGTTTAGTTCACAGTCGTAAGTCCCCTTCTTCACGTGCTATTACCACCTAACCTCCGCAATTCAGACTAATATGACTAATTTTAATTCCAAAAATCAAGCACATTTTAGATACCGGATAGCTTACACCCGACGAAATGCATTCCGTAGCCAACCTTATACCTAGTGCATCTATCGAGTTTGAAAACATACACAACACGCCGACTTCTGCCTCCCGGAAACGTTTCTAAATCCTCTTTTCTCTTTTACAGCTGCTGAGACAGCAGTTGCTCAGCCTGAACATGTCTATCGACCGGCTTGAATGACAAATCCAGCATCTAGCAAAAATAAAAAAGAGGAAAGCCTCGCCACCTTACCACACTCTCTCAGGATGCTGTCCGCCGATGGGGCGGAACTGGGTTACGAACTTGTCGTCGGAAACCGAGCAGCAAATGTGGAGCTCGAGGAAACAAAACCAGTTTCTGTAGTAGAGCTCTCTCAAACCCTCTTATTGCCGAGTCACAACACAGAGGGCTCCGACTTAACTGAAAACGCAGACATCCCTACGAACAGTCTGGATCAGTAAGGCTTTTAAGACTTTTAAGTTTAAGTACAACCTTGGATTGTTTGCTTGAGGTTGCCTCTATCCCTGTCGCTCAGAAAGCTAACTGCGAGGAATCGGCAGCTACCAGACTCAGTTGATTGCACTACCTGATCACTTTATCAGAGTGCAATCATCCGGCTACGTGATATTTGACAAGTCAGTTGGCGTGAAGCTTAGAGACATAGTTGACTCTTCCCAAATACGTCAGTCGTAAGCTAGGCTGGCATCTTGGTAGCCTACCTGAATATTCAGGCTGTTTGTGCATATCTGTTACAGCGGTTGCACAGTTCTCACCCTGATGCATTTGTGCGTTTCGACCGTATACTGACGTTTTTCTGTCACCATCGAGCTTCTAGATGTCAACCTTGCCCTGAAACTCAGTCGCCTTATTTTTAACGTCCCATGCCAACTTATTATTATTTATGAAGAGACAGATTCGCGAATCACCCGAAGAATAGCCCGTAATGCACACCAAGACTTTCTTCTCTAAACGGTCGCAAGTTCAGTTTTAAGCTTATCAGATCTCACCTTTAATCTCATTTCATAGTACAAATCGGTGGAGATCTAGCCTCGACCCACTCCTCTCAGAGTCCACGCACGCACGCATTCCACTTTTATTCTGGCAGCTTAACGTTCCCAAAGCGCCCACGGTCGCAATTTGCCGGGACTTTATAATAAACTTCGACTTTTCATCAGATGAAGTTCACATTTTTATGCTTAGCTGATATCGGAAGAAGTGCTGTTCAGTGCTGCACTCGTTTTGTTTAGTTGGCAGCAACTGCAAGCCCATTCGATGATTAATCTGCAGGTCGCCGTTGACAGACTCCCACCGAACCTTTCACTTCCTGAGAAAAGAATACTAGTTCCGTTGGACTGTGTGATTTCGACTGCCTCATAAGTCTGCGAAACATTCTCGCATGCTAAACGTTAGTGAGTACCTCCTCCGCACTGTGCCCCTTGTTTGATCCCTTTTGCTTGCGGCTTACTGTCTGGCCTACAGCAGAGACGATGTATATCGTCAAACAGCATATCCGCCTCTCGTTTAGGATCCGAACGACGCTGAGTTATACAGTTTCTACGACAAAATGAAATATCGAGACATGGGTGTCTGGGAAAACAAGCGCGTCTAAAGAGAGTGGGAATCCAAGGTGTCAAAGTGACCACCTCAGCACAGCGTCCCACCTCTACTGCGTTGCTCCAACTGCATGTTTTACATCTGCCACCTTCCCTGACCTCATATTTTATATTTATTTTCTACTCCATGCCAGTTTTCTTAAGATGTTGTGATAAAATCTGACAGAACACTTACAAATACAAGTGCCTTCTATCACTTTTTTCCCGGTCGTTACGTCTTGGGTATAGTTGCGACTGATTCATGCAAAGATATTGCTTTCTTAGTCTCTAAAATGATAGACTGCTGTAAACTAAAACGGCTGCTATTGAGTCCTATGTGGCTGCATCGGAAGTTTCGCACGGGGTGGCAAGATTTATTCGAAAACGTTGTTTCGGCTAGACTACTAACTAGTAAAGAAAACTTCGAGATGAAGTTCGGCTCCAGTCAATTAGGCCAGAGAGCTGGCTACGTTCGATGCAAACCGGGGCCTGTGCTCACTGGCTCAACTTGTTTTTCTTTTCTGAGGGAGAATGTTGTAGGCGACGGTGATAGTCGATGCTTTGGTAAAACATTAAGTTTAGAGCATGATAAATGTTCAAGCGTAATGGCAGCCAAATCCATCGGCTACGAGGACGAATCTTGCGTTGGATGTTCTTATATTTTACTAAGAGTTCAAAAACTGGAAAATGATCTTGCAGACTTAAGGAAGCTCTTGTAAAGATAACATTACTCGACGAAATACGCTTAGCGATATTCCAGTTAAAAAGGCAGTGACTAAAGCACCAAAAGTATCAAAAACTACAACTTGTTACAGCTCACAATGTTCGGACACGATTACCCATAACGACCGGATAACGGGAACACAGTCTCTGAATCCTACGGACGACGACCAGAGCAACCCACAAATCTCATCCTGCTATCTTGGGTGTTCTAACGAGCCTGTAGTTGAATCCGAAGAAACAAACGCGTGGCAAGCTGCAATGGGGAAACACCAAAACAGGAGGACAAAATCACAATCAACTCTGATGGATTCATTGAAGCCTTCAGATGAGAGTATGGTCAGAGGTAGACTAAATCCCAACGAGAGCTCTGTAAACCGTTCTCGTGCCCCTAAGGAGAACTTAGGAGGAAGCAAAAATTCCAAGCACCAGGATCGGCAATAGTGTTTAGTTATTCAGGGTTTGCACGAGTCAACTGCAGTCCGACCTGAAGACCGTGTCGCCGAAGACCGTGTCGCCGAAGACCTTGCTTCGTTTAATGGCCTCCTAAACCAGTTGCTCCCACCGGGCGTGGAAGTAACAGTTATTAAAGCATTCCGGATCGGCAAAAAGTCTGAAGACAGCCTAGGAACGCCACGACCGTGACCTCTCAAAATAATGCAAGAGAGCAAAGACCAAATCGAAGCGATCTTATCAAAAAAACTAACCTCCGTCACTCACATAAAGAGGTTTTCAACCAGACTGCTCCCCTGCGGAAAGGCCGAAACGCCGGGAACTTGTCTTGGAACTAAAATCAAGACTTAAGGCTGGCGAACACAATCTGGCTATTTTCAAGGGGAAGGTAGTTCAAAAGAATACGAATTTTCCATTGAACCAACCGATTGTTCTAAGGACAATGGCAGCCACCTCACTAACGTCAAAACCATCAGGGAACCAATTGCCCAACGAGATGTCAGAACTGATTCCATAACGCCCAGCGTTCTCACTTAAGAAACCAGAGTTACCGAAAATCATCAAGAAACGGAAAAGACATACGACCTTGACGTTAGAGGAGACGCAGTGAGGCCCATAAAATTGACAAACGCAACAGGAAATTTTGTTGGCGCAAAATTGAAGTGCTTGAATACATATGCACAAAGCCTTTTAACAAAACTTGATGAGTTAAAAATATGCTTTGCCGAAGTATCTCCAGATATGATGGCAGTAACCAAAACCTGGCTGTCGGGCAGTATTCGAGATAGCGAAATAACATTGTCTGGATACCAAATATATTGGAGGGACAGAGAAAACCGACAGGGTGGTGGAGAAATTATGTATGTGAAAGACGTGCTAATAGTGTATGACAAAGACGAGCAAGTTTGCGTGCAGCACGGAAGCCATATGGTTGAATATCAAGGCTCTTGGCTCTCCATGTCTAGATGTCCTCATTGTCTATCGGCCACCTAGGAAAGACCAAGTCGCGGACACCAACTTGTCGGAACAATTAGAAAATTTCTCCATTCGACCTAATGTCATGATTATGGGTGACTTCAACGCACCAGGAATTAACTGGAGCACTGTTGAATCATCATGCCCGAAATCGACTTTTGATTATGTTTTTCTGCAAAAGACCTTGAACGCACTCCTCACACACCATGTCCTTTTCCCCACCAGAACGCGCGAAGGACAACGGGCTAATTGTCTTGACCTGGTTTTATGAAAACATCAGGTAGCATTTACGAGATTATTTCAATTCCTCCTCCGCTCGGTCGAAGTGATCATCTGGTGCTTATGTGGGACTACTCTTTATTCTCCGTTGCCCCTGCTTTAAAGGAAAAACGGCATTATTTTTGGCAAGGAAATTTTCATCAGATGCGAGCAGATTTATCCGACCTCAACTGGACCTCAATGTTTCAAAGCACTGTGAACAAAGATTGAGAGTTCTTCCGGAATGTTCTTCTGCAACTCATGGACAACCACTGCCTCCTAACGAGTTTTCATCAGAGCAAGTGTGCTGGGCGGCTAGAGAGCGACCTCAAAAGGGAAATAAGCAGGAAGCACAAGTTGTAGAAAAATATTGTGAGTCTAATCAAGTCGCACATTTTAACAAGTTTAAAACACAGAGGAACAAACTGAGAAGCCTTATCCTTAAAATGCAAAGAGAATTCAAGAAGACTTTGCTGCAAAAGGCCCTGCAGAATGTAAAGTTAGTCTTCAGTTATCTCCGCAGATGTACAAAAAATAAGCATCAAATCCCGACCGATTTTTAAAGATAAGTGAACGGATTATTTTTACCGTATTTACTGCCCCTAGCAGTGAACTGTCTATTAATTGTTAGTTTAAAAAAGCTCTTATTACTGCTACATATTATTTGTGGCGGCCATATAATCACTTGGACTAATTAGTTACACTTTGCATAAGTGTGGTTAAAATTGTGCTCAGTTTGTCGTTTTCTATTAACTGTTTGAAATCAGCTACCATTTTAGCCTAATTAAGTATACTCTTGTAAATTATTAACCCACTATTTTCTTTTAAGTAAACCAAAATTCCGTCTACTAGCTTACGATGTCCCGCAAGCGACTCGCAAAAAGACGAAAGGTTGCAGCATCCCTCCATCCTTGAGTAATAGAGTAATAGAAGGGGACCTATCTAGCGTATGCGAGACTTCGCAGCCCTCTGTAGATATTGTCAACTCTAAAATCCCTTTCGTAAATCTGGAACCTCTTGATCCTCTGATTGCTCAAGCCTACACCTCGTCCTGCGTTAATCGATCGTCGTCCGACGAACTGGTAGATTTTTTGCTTAAAGGAACTATAACCAATGCCTCTGACACAGTTATCCAACAGGCTTTTTAAATTCATTGGGATAATTAGCTCCGAAACCGAAGAACGGATAAAACGCAAGCATAATTTCATACTGCGTAATATTCCCAGTTACATATCTGCTTTCGACGGCGCACGTTTGTTTCTGGAAAGCAGTGGCTTGGGATTCCGAGTCGCGTATGCTAAACGACTCCACTCGCTCAGTCGTAATGCCCCCCATACTAGTCACGCTCTTTTTCCTTGATAGAAGTCGACTTCATACTCTCTAGGAAGGAGATTAGTAGAGAATTTTGTCGAAAATGGCATTCCTCGGTTTCCCCTGACCTCACCCCAATGCAGAGAAAACTGAAAAATTTTAAATTGTCGACAAGCAACAGAGAAATGACTAACGCTGTTGCCATGTTGAACAAATTGCCTCCAATCTCATCTACGGCTTCGCCATCTGAAGCTCCAGCTAACTCTGCACGGAAACCAACCTTGATTAATCTTTTGGGATCTCAAGAAAACAGTACTTCTTTTTTCGTTCTCAAGACGGCAGTACTCCGCCTATTACCATACCAAGTTTACCAGTTACTCCTGGTAAACCAACGCAGATTTCTAGCTCCAAGACAAGTCCGGCTAAAGTCTCAACAACTCGAAAACCGCAAAAATTTAGTCTCTCCACGAAAACTACTCCGTTACTATCGCCTATTTCTCCCAAAAAAATCCCCATCCCAACAACATCGAATTTCCAGCTATCACCCAGGTCTCATACTGAGGCCGATAAACGAAACATACAAGCATTCTCGCCCAAAAAATAGTGCTTCTGTGCCACCCACAGCAGTGCATCTCCCACCCCGTAGCCAATTTTCGCTACGGTCGTTTCCCCAGTTGTCTCTCAATACGAAGGGTCCTGCTGGACTAATAGACTCACCTGACCTTCTGTGTCACCTTAATAGTAATACTTTTGCAGTATCCTGTCCAGGGATTTCCCGGTCATGCCCCAATAGCTAGCAGTTGTGCTCAGTTCCCTTTCTGTCATTTCCACCTCCATATTTTACTCCGATTCACCCACATCAGGCGCGTATGATCCCACCTTTTTTCCAGTACAGGGCGGGAGCACCCGCCCCAACGTTCAGTGGCCCGTGAACCACTGGATGAATTAGCCAATCTCCCTAAAAAACAACCACCTTGCCCACTTAAACTGTTCGTTCTAAATGCTAGATCCTTGCTCAATAAAATGCCCCTGCTTCAGACTCTAGTCTTTGTCCACTGTCCAGATATCGTTATAGTAACTGAAACATGGGCAACACCTTCCGTAGCTGACCCCGAACTCTCTCTTATAGGTTATAATTGTACTCGAAATGATCGCCGTAATAGTCGTGGTGGAGGAAGCTGTATCTACATTAAACAAGCGCTGCAATTTCGGACCTTAGATCATCCACAATTTACTGCGGTTGACGAGAGCTGCTGGCTTCAAATTACCTTAAAAATAGGAACACTTTACTCATTGGTTGTGTCTATTGCCCGCCCAATACCAGTGAGGATTTCGATCTTCGTCTCTCACAAGCATTCCATGCCGCAGTTGACTTAAATTTTAAGTATTGCTTAATTGCAGGTGATTTCAACCTTCCTGACATTCGCTGGTTTCGAGCCCCTCCGGCCCCAGAAAGTTCGAGGACTTTCTCGAGGCCGTAGATATTGGCATGTGGACCCAAGTTGTTGACTTCCCTACCCGAGGATCAAGCATACTTGATCTAATCTTCTGCAGAGGTTGCCTGCCTTTGACAGTGTCATCATTAGGCCCACTTGGGAGCTCAGACCATGATATCGTTGTTTCTACACTACAACTCGAAACCGATGAAACGCCTTCCAAGAAATATAGCTTTTTCTTTGATTTTCGATTAGCGCTTTCGACAGAATTATTGATACATCTTAACTCCCACGACTGGACTAATTTCTTTTATGTGTCAGGATGTGAACACCTGTACCGGTATGCTTTACCAAGTTTTTAGATCCACTTATTTCTCGTTTTGTTCCCCGTAAGAAATTAATTAATGTCGCGGATGAGGTTTATCTCCCTTTATCTTTTCGCCGTAGGTTGCGTAAACTCTCTCGTCGATTCCATTTGCAAAAACGACATTTCCGTTCTGCCCTTGATTCACCGTATTTTTGAGCAGGCCAAGAGGCTAACCGAAGAAAAACGGCTAGCTGAAGAGGTCAAATATGTCGAAAACCGTTCGTTAAATGTAGCGCAACTTTTTCACGCGCAATTAGAACCCATAGTAAAAACATGGCACCCCGTACTGCTGGATTCCATTGGCAATCCTGTAGTTGATGACAAATTGACGGCTGATAGTTTTAACGTTTTCTTGTCCAGAACATTTATTGAAAATTCGACCGCTCCCCGTCCGCCCATCCAGGTTTGGACCGGTGCCGTCCTCGAAACCATAACTTTTACCCTCTGGGACGTAACCGTAGCCATTCGACGTTTTCGTCAATCTTATAGTCCTGGACCAGATGGCGTACCGATCAGTATTATAAAGGCGGATGCTAATGATATTTTCCCGTCACTTCTATGTAAGATATTTAATCTAGCTCTTGAAAGTGAAACCTTTCCCAGTGTATGGAAGGAATCGCATATTCTACCTATCCCCAAACGCGGCCAATCTACGTCATTTGACGATTTTTAGGCCAATCAACACACTGTCCGCAGCTTCGAAAAATCCTGGAGACCTTGATCAAAGATAAGATGATGTATCATTTAACTGAGAATAACCTATTGAGTGCAGCCCAGCATGGGTTCCTCAAAACTAGGTCTTGTGACACATGTCAGCTCTCTTTCTTTGATCATGTTCTACAATCTAGGGATAATGGCTTTGCACTTTTACATAGTCTATTTCGATTTCACCAAGGCCTTCGATCGTGTTGACCATGCCCTTCTTCTCCTGAAACTCTCCTCTTTCGGTATATGTGGTAAACTTCTGAGCTTGATATCTTCTTACCTGAGCTCTCGTACACAACATGTTAAGATCTCCAATGCTATCTCAAACTCGGCACGTGTGCGGAGTGGAGTTATTCAGGGTAGTGTGCTAGGCCCGCTTTTATTTTGTCTTTTGTCAATGATGTGCCAGGTTTATTTCGAAATGGTAGGCCCTTTTATGTATGCCGACGATTTAAAAGTCGCCTATCGATACAAGCCGGCAGATCGCGACACCGTGCTTGATCTATTAAAAAAATGATCTCGAGGCGTTTGCCCAGTGGTGCTGCACATGGCGCCTTTTCCCTTTCTTGGCAATAAATGTTCCGTTATGGTTGTCGGTGACAACCATCAGCCTCATCTTAGCATAGATGGCCACGATATAAATGTACCTGGCGTTGTTAAGGACCTGGGCATATCATATTCCAACGGTCTCAATCTTTCAGAGCATTGCGCCCTGATTGTCTCCAAAGCACGCAGAACTGCCGGGTTTATCCTCCGAAATTTTAAAAACTATTGATATTAGACTTCGCCTTTATAAAATGTACGTTAGACCTGGCCTGGAATACTGCTCGTTTCTATTTAGCCTTCTGCGCGCTAGCGAACGGAAGAAAAATAGAATCGGTCCAACACTTCTTCACGAAAAGAATTTTATCGTTGGAGCACCGTAATCTGTCGTATCAAGAACGCTGTGGCCTTGTTAACATTGGATCCCTTATGGTTTCGCCGAGTGCAGAAGGGACTATTTTTGCTTTTTAAGCTTTTGAATAATCGTACATTTAATCCCCTTATCACTGTGAGGCAGCTTTGACCATCCTCGGCGCAGCAGTCATCGCAATGTCTTTTTATTTCTTCCATTAGCTCGCACAGTTAAGTATCGACGGTTCTTTTCGATAAACGCCATGGCCATGTGGAATAAACTTCCCCATAATATAAAAAAAGTCCAACGGAGTTATTCTTTGTTTAAGATTACCATTACTAGTTTTTTGCATTCAGAACAGTTTCCAAGAATTCTGGGCGCCGACACGGTAGAATCTGTTTTCCTGTTCGACGGAGTGCGCGGCATCTGAACTCGATCCCAGGTGTTATCTTGAGGGATACGGCACCGTCTCTGCAGCCTGCACCCGTTGACTTCTTCGGCAGACAGTGAGCGACCGCACACGGATGCTTTCTTGCCTGAGGCAGAATCCCGGTTCCTAGCAAAGACAGAGACTGCATACAGACTGCAATTGTGTCAGCCCTTCCCTGATCTGAATTGCTATCATCCTTACAGGCGGCAGTTTTTTCTCCTGAATAACATGAAAATAGGAAAAACACTTATAATGATATATATTCAGGAGTTTTTTTTCACTGCCAGCCTCTACCCACTGAATATTTCACCTGACAATGCCTGTAAACCGGTATTAAATACAACTATTATTATTATTATTATTATTAAGACTGCCGTGGACGTTAAAATTTCTGAAAACAGGGCAAAAGGGAGTACTTTTCACAGTTCTACCACTCGGTCTACAAAAACGACGCAAGGTTCCTTCGTCACTCAATGGATAACCCACCGTCTGCAAGCATTTGCCACATGATATTCTCAGAATTTCTGATCCGAAGGAAATTAAGGGAACTAAAAGTGCCGAAATCCCTAGGACCAGACGAGGTTCCACCCAAGCTCCTGAAAGAACTCGCCAATGAACTTTCCGCACCTCTGTCAGTGCTCTTTTCAAATGTCAATTGACACCGGAACTTTTCCTATCGATTGGAAGCTGGCACTTATGACTCCCTTGTACAAAAGTGGTAGCAGGACAGCAGTGACAAACAAAGGCCATAAGCTTGACATGCATCCTTGGCACGATTATGGAAAGGATCATCAAGAGCTACTTGATGAAATTCCTAGAGATTCATAATTTGTTATCAAAATGTCAACACGGGTTCAGAAAAGGAAGATCCTGCAAAACAAATTTGCTGTGTTCGCTCCAGAGGTGGATCCAAGCACTTGAAGATAGACACGTGGTTCACATCACCTTCATTGACTTTGAAAAGGCTTTCGATACTGTGCCGCATGAGAGACTACTGCACAAGCTAGAACGAATTGGAATCAGAGGTAACCTCCTCAAGTCCATCGAAAACTTCCTCGTGGGTCGGCATTAGGTAGTGGGCATGGGCCAAGAGAGGTCAAGTTCTGCTGCGGTCGACAGTTATGTTCCTCAAGGTTAAGTACTAGGGCTAATACTGTTTTTAATATACGGGGACGATTTTGCCAGGGATCTGTACTGTGGAGTAGGAATGTTTGCCGACAACATAAATCTTAAATGTAATCCAGAGCCCTGATGATGAAGATAAACTACAGATCAACTTAACTCGGTTGGAGGAGTGGTCGAATCACTTGACTTTGCGGTTTAACGTCAATAAGTGTACAATACTGCACAAAGGAAACCCATCCGGATCTGCCGACAGTAGAAGCTACTGTCTCAATGGCGAAGACTCACAAGACGTAGAAACCCAAAAGGTTCTAAGTGTGCTGACGACCACCCATTTAAAACCATCGTCTCACTGCTCAAAATTGGCGAAGAGCGCAATGGCCGTGTTGCATGCCACCAGACGAGCCTTTTTGGATTTCGATGAAGATCACTTCGCTAAGACTTTTGGAACATTCTTTAGGCCGCATTTGGAATATGCTGGTCAAGCCTAGAGACCCTGGACAGTTCAATATCAGAACTTCCTCAAAAGAGTACAGGGGAGAGCCACCAAAATGGTAAGGAGTCAAAACTCCTTGCCATATCCAACCCGACTAACGAATCTTACTATGTTCCCTCTACGTTTAAGGCAAATGTGCGGTGATCTCCGCAGTCATTCCACATTGTAGAGGGATTATATTTTTGCATGGAATTCTCGGAATTCTTTGAATTTGCTGCCACGACCCATCTCCGAGGTCACCCATTGAAACTGCGCGTCCAGCAGGTGAGACTGGATGTGTGCAAGTTCTACTTCTTTGTCAGCGTGGTGAAACCATGGAATGCCCTCCCTGAAGACTTTATGATGTCACCATCGCTGGAAAGAGTTAAAAGAAACCTTGACAGTTTTATGTTCCAAAACAAGCCAGAGCGATAAGGAATTTATCTAAACGCTCGAGAGTCACGCACCAATTGTCATATTTTATTATCGCTTTTGAAATTTTGCCACCCAAATGGTTTCTCTGTATACCGAACTTAATTAAACGTTACAAATTTGGTACTCAAAGACCCATGCCTATTACACTAAATGCATTGAATTGACTTGAATTGAATTGAATTGAACTTTCGTGCAGTGGCGCCATGCCTGAATGCAATATATCAACATCGGTCGGATACATGTTGCAAACATGCGCCCATAAAGCTCTTCGTCAAAATTAACTGTGGATCTCCTGATTTCTCCTAAGATACACATAGCTTTCTTTGCTATATTTGCACAGTGCGATGATGGTTTTAAATTGGGTGTTCTCCACACACCGAAGTCCTTTAGAACATTTATTACCTGGAGTTGGTGACCGCTGATGAAGTACTGATATTCAAACCTTACCATCCTTCTGTAACTAGACCGCAGTCGGATGATTTGGCATTTGTTGAAATAAAGGTTCAGCAACCACTCATCACACCATGTTTGTAAGCGATCTAAATTATTTTGTAAGTTACGCGCATTCTCCGGTTTATTTCAATCGAGTTCATAATTTTCAGATCGTCAGTGAACATTAACTTCTCACATTCAAGGCAGTAGTTCACGTATATCAGAAACAAAATGGGACCCAGAACGCTCCACTGCGGAATTCCACTGTTTACAGTTTCCCGAGGTGAATAAGCGTCTCAAATACAAACACTTTGGCACCTGCCTGTGGGAAAGTCAACCAGCCTCTTGAGTAGTTTGCTAGTCACACCCATTTGACGCAGCTTTTTAAACATACGTCTGTGTGGAACCGTGGCAAAGGCTTTGCTAAATTCAATGTAGACCGCATTGACTGACAAACCCATTTCTAATTTGTGAGGCAGGATCGACCACTTCTTAATCCATGTTTATATGAATTTAGCAAGTTATTCTCTTCAATATGCCTCATCAGTTCCCTTTGTGATCATCTTCTCCATCATTTTTCAACAGATACTTGGGAGACTGACTGGTTTAAAACTATTTGGTGATGTCCTTTTTCCTTCTTTATAGATGGGGGATTTGATGGCTATCTTCCACTCGGAAGCCAGAGCCCCCGCCTAGATCGAACTTTCAAAGATCTTGCATATGGGAGAGGCCAGCTGGTCGGCAAATATATTGAGATATTTTGCAGTTATACCATCTTGGCCAGGCAAATTAGTGGACTGTTACTGTTTCAGGTTTTCTTACTGTGGCTATTGTTAACGACACCATGCTCATTTTATTTGTAGGTGTGGCAATACTGTGGGATTCTTCCTCGTCAAAAGGCGGTGCCTCTGTATACACGGGCATAAAGAAATTGGATAAGAATTTGGTCTAATCGGAGTTATTGGTTATTGGTTATTTCCCTGATTGTCTTTTAGACAAGGAATGGAGTCCTGATTTCGTTTCGCCTTGTTCACGAAAGCAAATAACCTTTTCCAGTTTTTTGGTATGTCTTTGACTATTTCTCACTCAAAGGCTAATCTTTCTTTTCACAGAAGATTCAGACACCGATTTCGTTGTTTCTTAAAAGTGGAAAATTTTTTGGGTTGTTGATATCTGGCGTATGTTCTCCATAGTCTTCTTTTCGTCTTGAGATCCGTTTTATTTCCGATGTCACCCACTCGGGTCAGGAGACGCACGATCTCAATTTAAGTGGACAGAAGTTCTCTACCAACTGCTGAATCAAGTAACTAATGAAGAACCAGGCAGCCTTTGGGTCAGGTACATGTGCAGGGCTCCAGTCTCTCTCATTTATTAGTTCACTCATTTTGTTATAATCGCCTTTCCATACATTTCTGTCTCTTACTGCTTGACGTTCGGATACAGAAAATGACTATAGTCCAAAGCAAGAAAGCAATTATCACAACGTCTAAGGGGCGCGTAAGAATTTAATGAAAGGATGTAATTGTTATCTCTACTATTTATTAGACCCAAACAGCTTGAATGCTCCCCATTTTGGAAACACGTTTCCATTACGAGGTGTGGGGTAAGAAACTCGTCAGTTACCAGCTGAAGTTATTTTTGTTCGAATGAACAGTCCGATCGCGAACAGTACATCGATATCCAATTGATATCTGGAGAATGGAAATCTCCAAGTGATAATAAGTGCTTGCTACGGCAGATTTGCTCTACCTCCGTGATGAATGCTTCGTCCGTGTCCGTCAACTGTCCCGGGGGTCGATATACCACGGCAATATGTAGATCCGGTTGATTTGGTACTTTCAGTGTATAACTATATATTTCACAAAACGTGTTCCTATTTGGTAAGTGCACACTTGGAATGGAGTCAATGTCATCTCGCATAAATATTGCGATGCCACCATCCCTACATCCATTTATATCCATGTGGATAAGCTGGAATCCATCTATCCTGACTTCTATGTCTGTGATTTGCTAATTTAACCATGTTTCAGTTAGAGCTCTGAAGTCAGGTTTTACATGATCCACGGCCAGTTTGAATTCATCCATTTCATTGAGTAGACTCTGCACATTTGTGTACATCATTGTCATCTTGTTTTTTTCTCTCGATCTCTTGAGATTTTCGTTTGTTTCTGGCACCTGATGATTATTGCTGGATATTTCGCAAGATATATCCAGTCTTTTCTCTGGGTTCAAATCTATAGGCATTTAGTATGGCTATTGAATGGCGTGGTTGCCATCAATTTCACCGAATGTTCCCATAAAACTAGCGCCCCTTTTTTATGATTTTGATGTCTAAAATTTTCACGTTCAGTTTCTCCTCGTTTTGATGTATTTTAAATTTGGCTACCTGTGTCCTCATTTTCATCCGATCGGTGAGAAAATAATCCGGCTGAAAATACACTCGATGATCCTTCTTTCGTAGTCTGGACTTTCGAGAGAGCCATAGATGTACCTGCTGTTTGCTTCCCAAGACGACTTTCAAAGGTCTTGGTCGCATCTCATGCGTTTCATTTCTAACGAGAGGCACCAATCGAAAGAAATTTTACATTAAGACTATCACACCAGGTTCTTGTGTGTCATTCAATAAATTGCGGAATGTCAACGGATCGTGTTTAACCTTTTCTTTTGGGGTTTCAGAAGCAGTCTCGGGGCCTCCTTGAACTACAAGACAAATGATCTGTCAAGGAAAAACCTGTTTCTACATTTTGCTTTCTGGCATTGATTTGGGTCTTTAAACAGCGCAAGCTCTTGTGACACTGTGTTCTCTCGAATAGCTTCTAGGAAGCCTGAATTTGGGTTTGTGGCATCAAGGTCTGTCGATAAGTCGTAGGCATCGTTAATGCTATTACCTCGCTGGCTCGATGGACATACATGGAGCATGCTGCTATCGCTCTTTTGTTGTGTTGGAGATACCTTACGATTACTGCTTGTGGATTTTTTCAGGGACCGTCGATCACTGATTAACTTTTTAACAGCCGGATTCTGTGGCCACCAGATTTTCTGAACCTGGGGAAATGCAAGACATATTTTTATCCTTTGCTTATTTACTTTTTGTTATCTGTAGTACAACTGACTCAGAGATTTTTTCTGATGACTTCGTTTTTTGTCGTTTTATTTCGCTTAATATTGTGTCTATCGATCTCAACCGTTTCCTTTCGATGATTATAGTCCAGCTTGCTCTTTTCATCGTGTTCCGGCAATTTAATTTTGTTTAGTTTGATGAGTACTGCTATTATTCCTGAGCGGAGATCTATGTCTCCTTCCAATCTCATAAATCTGGTTGTGAGTTCTTTGCATCCATCAGAGTGTGCCAGCCCTTCACTGCTTATCTTACATCGGTTCGAGTTCAGTAGCGCACTGTCTGCTTCAATATTGCTGTGCAATGGTTATTCTCGGTCAGCTAAGAGTAAATTCAGTATTTTAAGTATGTTTTTGTCACACGAAATCGAAAATGGCTAAAAAACGTGGGATAGATCATTATTTTTGGATTATGTACTATTTTTTGTGTGTCTGCTGCCTGGGCGTGGCCAAGCGGTCAGTTTCATCGGTCGCTCATCAAAAGTTTGGTGCTTCAAATCCCGGCCGCGGCGGTGAATAATTTTCTCATGTGTTCAGGTCGTGAATATTTGCATTGCCTATGCCATCAAGATCTCTACGATAATGAAAGAAGCTAGAATCGGTCCAACATTTAAAGGTGAATACAAAAAATATTTTCCCGTCCCTTCTGTGTAAGATATTCAATCCAGCTCTGGAAAGTGGAGCCTGTCCCAGTGTATTGAAGGAATCGCTCATTCTGCCTACCAAAACATGGCCAATCTACGTCATTTAACGATCATCGGCCAATTAACACACGTTCCACAGCTTTGAAAATCTTGGAGAATTCGATCAAAGATAAGATTATGTATCACTTAAGGGAGAATAACATACTGAGTGCGGCACAGCATGGGTTTCTCAAAACAAGGTCTTGTGACATCCATCAGCTCTCTTTTTTGATCCCGTTCTGCAATCTTGAGACTATGGTTTTGCATTTTACATGATCTATATTGATTTCACTAAGGCTTTTGAGCGTGTTGACAATGCCCTCCTTCTCTTTAAACTTTCCTCTTTCGGTATATGTGGTAAACGTCTGAACTTGATATCTTCTTGCCTGAGCTTTCGCACACAACATGTTAAGATCTCCAATATTTTCCTCAAGCATGCACGTGTGAGGAGTGAAGTTGTTCAGGATAGTGTGTTTGGTCTGCTCTGATTTTGTCTTTTTGTTAATTATGTACCACGTTTATTTTGGAATGGTAGGCCTTCTTATATATATCGACAATTTTAAAGTTGCCTATCGATACAAACCGGCAGATCGCAACACCGTGTTTGACCTCATTAAAAACGCTATTGAGGCCTTTGCCCAGTGCTGCTTCATAAAGCGCCTTTCCATTTATTGGCACAATGCTCCGGTATGGTTTTTGGCGGCGATCATTAGCCTCAACTAAGCATATATGGCCACGACCTAAATGTGTCTGGCGTTGTGATCTGGGCAAACCATATTGCAACAGTTTTGATCTTTCAGAGCATTGCGCCCTGAGTGTCTTCAAGGCATGCAGAAATACCAGGTATATCATTTGAAGTTTAAAATTATCGATATTATACTCTAAATTTATAAAATATACGTCAGGCCTGGCTTGGTATACTGCCCATTTCTTTTTAGCCTTCTGCGCGCTATTGAATGGAAGAAAAAAGAATCGGTCAAGCACGTCTTTACTTAAAGAGTTTTTTCATCAGTGCACCGTATTCTGACGTATCAAGAACGCTGTGGGCTCATAAACATTGATCCCTTATGGTTTCACCGATCACACAAAGGAATATTTCTACTTTTTAAGCTTTAAAGCTGTTTTTTATTTAATTCCCTTACCACTATGAGACAGCTTGACCACTTTCGGCGCAGTTATTGTAATGTCTTTTTATTTCTTCCATTTGCTCGTACGGTTAAATATCCTCAATTTTTTCGGTCAATTCCATAGTAATGTTGAATAAGCAACCCCGGAATAAAAAATATTCTGCACACATATTCTTTTTAAAGAGAACTCTCATTATATTTGCTACATTCGGAACCACTTCCACGAATTCTGGGTGCCAAAAGAATCGAATCTGTCTTCCGGATCAACGTTGTGCACGGATTCTGAGCCCGACCCCAGGTCTTAACTTAAGGACGATGGCGCTATCTCTACAGTCGGCAACCAGTTAATTTTTCGGCAGACAGCGAGCAACCATCCTCGGATGCACGCTTGGCTGGAGCTGAATTCCAGTTCCTCAAAAAGATAGAGAGACTGTAAACACACTGCCCTGGTGTAAGCCCTTCCCCGCTATCACCCCACGAGCAGCAGTTTTTTTCTCCTGAGTAACATAAAGTTAGAAAAACACTAATAAGGATTTACCTCAAAGATTTGTTTGCACTGCTAGTCTGATCCACACTGCGTATTTCGTCTGATATTGCCTGTAAACAGGCACTCAATTCAATTACTATTATGTTTTACTAAAAGAGTTTTCTCTACAGACCACCGAAACCTGCCCAACCAAAAACACTCTGAGCTTACTTACCTCGACCCATTTTGGCTTCGCAACTTACAGGAGGGACTGTTTTTAATGTTTAAACTTTTAGACAGTCGTAATTTAACCCCTTATGACTCGGAGGCAGCTCGACCACTCTTGGCGCACCAGTCATCTCCGGCACGCAAAGTTGGATACCGCCAGTTTTTTCAGAAACGCCATAGCAATCTTGAATAAGCTACACAGTAGTATCAAAATTTAGCAAAGCTATCCTTTGTTTAGAAGAGTTATTACTGCTTTTCTACATTCAGACACCTCTCCCGAATATCGGGTGCTGACTAGGTGGAATCACGCTTTCGGTCTGATGGCGTTCGTTGACTCTGAACCCTGTGCCAGACTTCATGAAGAGGTATTGGTGCTGGCTCTGCAGCCCTTAATTGTCTAATTCCTCAACTGACAGCCAGCAACCGTTCCTCGACACACTCTTATTTGGAGCAGAATACCTAATCCGTAACACTGAAGGGATAACGACTGCACAACACACTTGTTTCGACCCTTCCCATCCCGAACTTTAATCATTTAACGAGCTGCAACTTTTTTTCCTGAAAGACACTAGAAAGAAATCTCGGGAGTTTTTTCACTGTCAGCTTGATCCCCTATTGTATATCTCTTTTGACCTTGCCTGTAATCTGGCAATAAATAAATCAATAGACGTAAAATTATCTTAAACCTGCTTTATGTTATGTTTAAAGGCAGAAAACATTTGTATTTTTTCATATTTAATGTAATTATTTTCAAGGTTACAGTCTCCATGTGTATTGAAAGAAGAAGCCGGCACTAACGACTGAATTTGGCATATTTATACTTAGAAAATACTGCAAAAGGCTGCCAAAAGTCGACTCATTACTTCTGTAAATAAGTTCAACCCGTCGTTTTGCCCCTGAGCACGAATCTCCGGAATGAAATTCGACGGTGAACACTCCAACTTATTAAACGCGAAACATTTTTGAAGATAAAAGAAGATTTGATTTTTACTATATTTCTTGGCAATAACAATGAATTTTCTATCAATTCTCAGTTTAAAAAAGTTCTTTTGACTGTCTCATTTTATTTGTGCCTGCCCAAATAAGCAGTTGGATGAACTCGTTTTACTTTGCGCAATTTCGGTTGGAATCCGGGCCCAGCCTGTCGTTTTGTATTTACAGTACGAAATTAACTGCATTATAGGCCTTTTTAAGTATAATTTTACAAATTAACAACTCCTTTTCTCTATTAATAAAACCAAAACCCTGTCTAGTAGTTTACGATGTACCGGAAGAGACTTGCAAAAGGCGCATGCTTGCAGTCTCCTCTTCACTATTGAGTAATAGAATCACCGGAGGAGATATATCAGAAGCTTGCATGATTTGGCAGCCATCTTAAGATATTATAATTGTTTACATTCCTTTGATTCACCTTGAACATCTTGATCCTCTGGCGCTCATGCGTACACCTCGTCCTGCAATAATCAGTCTTCGTCTGACGAAATAAAAGATCCCCTACTAAATGGAAATATGATGATTAACTACGAGATAGTCATCGAACAGGCCTGTCAGGTCACTGGAATAATTAGCTCTTAAACTGAAACACGGATAAAACGCAAGCATAATTTAAGGCTACGTAATATTCCATATCATATATGTGCTATCGATGGTGCGCGTCTGTTTATGCAAAGCTGCGGCTTGGGATTTAGAGTCACACACGCTTAGTGACTGCGCTGCCTCAGTTGTAGTGCCCCATATTACTCACTCTCTTTTCCTTAATAGAAGTCGACTTCATACGGTCTAGGAAGGCGATTAGTAGAGAATTTTATCGAAAATGGCATTGCTCGGTTCCCTTTGACCTCACCCTAATGTAAGGCAATTGAAAATTTTAAATTATCGAAAATTTAGAGAGAAATGACTACTCCTGTTGTCATGTTGAACAAGTCACATCCAATGTCATCTACGGCCTCGCCGTCTTAATCCCTAGTTAACACTGTACGCAAACTGACTTTGATTTACATCGGGGATCTGAATTCAACAGCATTTCTATTATTTCGACACTCATAAAAAGTCCACCAGTAACTCCCGGTAAACTACCCCAGATTGGTAGCTCAAAGACAATTATAATCGTAAAAAATCAAGGCTTTCTACGAAAAATACTCCCAAACGATCGCCTGCTACTCCCCAAACACTCCCAACCCAACTTCCTCGAATTTGCACGAACCCCCAGACTATATATCGAGACTGCTAAAGAAAACATGCCAGAAATCTCGTCTGAGAATAGCCCTCCTGTTCCATTCACAGCAGTGTGCACCTACCCCACAGCACATTCTCTCCACGGTCATTTTCCCCCAGTGGCCCCCTTATACGAAAGGTCCTACTGTAATAGTAGACTCACCCTACCTTCTCTATAACTTTACTGTGTTATCCGGACAAGCCTCAATAGCAAACAGATGTGCTCAGTTCCCCTGTCCGTCATTTCCCCTCAATATCTTACTCCTCTTTACCTACACCAAGCGCTTGCTATGCCAAAACCTATTTTCCAGAACCGAGCTAGAGCACCCGTTCACTACGTTCAGTGGCCCTTCAACCAATGAACGACTTAGCTGCCCTCCCTAACAAACTACAAGTTACCCTACTTAAACTGTTCGTCCTACATGCTAATTTCTGCTCAATAAGTTACTACTGCTTCAGAAGATGGTTTTCGCTCACTGCGAGATATTGCTATAGCATTTGAAACATGGGAAACACCTTCCGCAGCATACTCCGAAAATTATATTTGAAATGAGCGCCGTGACTGCCGTGGTGGAGGAAGCTGTATGTAGGTTAAGCTTACACTTGCATTTCTGCCTTAAGACCATCCACAATTAACCATGGTTGAAGAAAGCTGTTGGCTTCGAATTAATTTAAAAAATACGCATTATTTACTCGTTAGTTGAGTCTATCCCTCATCCAATGCCAGTCAGAATTGTAATCCTGGCCTCACGCAGGCATTTCATGCCACGGTTAATTGAAATTTTAAGTATTGCTTGTTTGCATGTGATTTCAATCTTCTTTAAGTTTGCGGGTTTCCACCTTCCGGCCATAGGAATTTCGAGGGCTTACTCGAGGCCGTAAATATCGGCATGTGAAAGCAGATTTTTTCATTTCAATTCAGTTTATTAAGGGAAAGATAGGTTGCTTTTGAACTTCCTATTGGTTATGAGATGGCATAGATAAATCTTCGATACATAAAATAAATTCAAAAATAGATTGTTTACATATTTACATTTGGGGACATGAAGCTACCGGCTTATAGATTATTAAACATAAGTATCTACTATCATAATAAGAGTAGTTGGATTATATGCAATTTTAGCCAAACAGGCAGCTGGGGAGTGAGAGGTTTGATGTCAGTAAGCATATTCGATGAATTTGATATAAAATTAGGTAGAAAGGGTACTTTAATATAGCAAGTAATATTATAACAATAAGAGTTAGTTGCAACTGGGACATGACTAAACTTTTCGGGTGGTATCAGAATCTGCACTGCTATACCGATCCAGTTTCTTGTTAAAGACCTCAACGGAAGCAGACAATACAACATCCAGAAGCAGGGCATTCCAAGGTTCAACCACAGGGTTGGAGAAGAAGAACTTTTGTGTGTCCGGTCTGGCCCCGTTCACACGTAGTTTAAATGGACGACCTACTTGTCTAACCGCAACCAGAAGGTCATAGAAGGTAATAGCTATTCGACGCCTCAACCGATCACGAGTGGCGTTTTTCAAGGCACGGTTCTAGGTTCCCTTCTCTTCATTCTGTACATTAACGAAATTTCAACTTTACTCACAAATTCACAAAATTTCGTTTACGCTGACGATCTCAAGTGCATTTATTCATTTTCTAAGGACACTGCCAATAGTTGCTTTGATAAAATCAACACTGATCTACTTATGCTCTCACGTTGGAGCTGTACTTGGCAGATGAAATTTTCTCCATCCAAGAGCAGTTTCATGTGTTTTGGCCCCGCCAAGCTTCCTGGACCCCTAGTATTTCAAAATAGTACTCCTTTAGAACGATCAACCATAAAAGACTTAGGTCTAAGTTACACGAATAAGCTAGCATTATCGCCTCATGTAGATCGAATTTCTGCAAAGGCTGCACAGATATGTGGTTTAATATCACATAATTTCTTCCTTCCGGAAATAAAGTTAAACCTATACCGCATGTTTGTTCTTCCTATCCTCGAATACTGCTGTCCCCTATTTGGGCTGATGAACGCCTCTGACCGCAGTAAGATTGAAAAAAAGTTCAGAGGGTTTTTACTCGAAAAACTATTTTTCTCTTCCCTGGATCCAGTTTCTCTTATACGGATAGATGCCAGTTAGCAAACATTAAATTTCCGTGGGTTAGAAGACTGGAAGCTGGTCTCTGCTTCCTGTTTCACGTTAATTCTAGCCCAAATATCCCACGAATTAACAATCTCACTCCGGTAAATCGACCCTATGCCACTCGTAATTCCTCCATGATCATTTTCACCACCCCCTAGCTCCACAACCAACCGGTCTCAGTTTTTGCCTCCAAATATGCTTTCATATGGAATAATCTACCACTGCAAATTAGGTTGTCGTCTACATTAGCTATTTTCAAAACCAAATTACGCAAACATTTAACTTCGAAAGATATAAAAGTCCTTATTGTCTGTTTCTTTCCCAAACTCGCAACTTTTTGGATTTTTGAAAAAGGGTCCTCCTGGTATTTGAGGCAGCTCCCTTGATATTATATGGGTCTCTAATTATATTTTCCATCATCCTCTGCAGAGTCAATCTTTGCATTCACTTTTTCTTCCACTCCTTTTAAACTAGCCTTGCCAACTCTTGACAACCTTGATACTTTCCTTCGAATTTGCAACCCTGACGATAGTCTCCAGGATCTGTTGATGATCGAGGTAGGTTCTGATGGTTTCGCCTCTTTGGTGATGGACTATACAGTCAGCAAGGTCGCATCTTGATGATGATCTCGTGACCTCTACTGTCCCCTCTTCGTTTCGACCATGTTGTCTACGATGAGTTCGTCCTCTCTCACCTCCACTGGTGTTTATAAACAGTAGCTCTGACTGCTATATTACCTCTCACCCGACAAGGAGCATCCCGAACCCTCATATGCAGTCAGCAACATCACAATACTATCCCATTGCATTTAGCTATTAATTTTTTAGTGAAGCAGTTTTTTTTCTCCTATTTTTTTTTAAATTGGCGGCTCGCCGAACTTCGCCTCCGATTTAACCCTAGGAGTTTTTTTTACTGCTTCTTTTCGTGTTCACCGTATATGCCAACGATTGTTGTCTTTTGTTTTAAAAATGGCAAATCTTTTTGAATCGGATATGTTTACCATACTACTCATTTCTGCTGTTCATATGGATGCTCACATAGTGCAGCAATTATCCACTTTGTATTTATTTAAACCATGGTACTAAGTTTGTAATGATGGGCGCAATGGGCCTTAAATATACAATTTATTTATTTATTTATTATTCAAGTTCGTGGTTGTTGCTTACTGGCAAAAATCTACATGTACGAGGCAGCAGTCCAGACCACGCATGATACGGGAAGTTTTTATCGGGTCACCTCGTAGCTGCCTGTAACTCAATGGAATGAGCTCAAGTGTAGACAACCGTGTTTCATGGGCTAAGGAGCCCTGTCTAGTTATAAGTTTGGTTACACGCCTTTGAACCTTTTCCGGAATACTTAGGTCCTTAGCGGTCCATAGTATCCATGTTTGGGTAGCGAACCCAAGTTGCGGTCGCACAAAGGTTCGAAATAAATAAGCTAATCAGTTTTCATCAAAGGCAGAGAAAGCCCACTTGACAAGGCACAGAACAAATTTGGCTACCTTTGCGCAATGCAGCGAGGGCTGAAGCAAGGTCATGATGCGCATTCCCAGGTCCTTCTATGCGTCCACTTTTTACATCAGTAAACGATTCAGGCAGTTATCCATGGGATCCGGGTGCTGGGTCTGCCTAAGCGTATAATAGTGCATTTGTTTTCATTGAACGGCAAAAGCTAGTCCCTTGACAATTGTTGAAGTTGATTTAGGTTCATCTGCAAATGCTCTACTTCAGCTGCAGTTCGGATGACGCCGCATAGCTTAATATCATTCGCAAACATGTCGACATCAAAATTCAGTCCACTGACGCCGTCGTTAAAGTACATACTGAGCAGGGTAGGGCCTAGGACGGGGCCCTGGGGAACAACGCTTTTGCGGTCAACCCCAGACGACTGCTGATCACCGACATTAACCGTTTGAGAGTTTCCAAGTGGGAAGCTGCGGCTGTATTTCAGGAGATTACCCCAACGCCTGTTTAGCTGGGTTTGTGCAGGAGTCGTTGATGTGGGACACTATTGAATGCCTTCTTTAAGGCAATGTAGGCAAAGCGCAGAGCATTTCCTTCATAACCTGCCCATTTTCAAAGTTCCAAACAATAGAACAAGTTCGTCACGCAAGACCGGCCTCTTCGGAATCCATGCTGCGCGTCGGATAATAGTTTATGCTGCTCATAGAAGGGAATTAGCTTCCATTTAATGATATTTGCTATGGTTTTACAGCAAGTCAATGTGATACTAAGTGGTCTGTAATTATTTGAGGAGACCTTGCTGCCACCTTTATATAGGGGTTTGATTCGTGTAGATATCCAATGAGCGGGTAAACATCCGGCTTCGAACGAGGCTTGGAATAGCATGGCGACAGTTTGGCTAGTTCTGCAGCCAGTTTATTCAGTAACTTGGGTGGTATGTAATCTGTACCCAGTGATTTTGACTCATTTAGTGCCAACAGATCTTTATGAACAGTTGCTTCGACAAAAATAGAGCCTAAGTTATTCGACACTTGTCGAAGTCGTAGTAAAGAGGAGTAAATGCGCTCACACTTGTAAATATGGATTTTAAAATATCTGAAAGGTGCTACACTTTTACTCCATCCTCAATAATCGGAAGGTTTTTCGTTGTCTTCAGTAGGTGACCAAGGTCCCTGATTCGAGTGCTTCTTTTAATATATCTGTAGAAAAACTTCAGATTTTCTACTACATGGTTCAGTAAGTCTTTTTGGAACTCATGCTATGCTTTGAAGATGAGACACTTAACTTGATTCCTCTGTGCATTTTATGCGTTTATGTACACATGATTCCCATGAGCGAGCGATTTCTTCCACAAACTCCATTTTTAATTAACTTTTCTTCAACGTTTGATTCAACCACTGGGAGGTGTTGTTTAGTCTTTTGCGTGAAATCGGACAGTGGTGTCTGGGGAGAATATGCAATAACTCACGAAACCATTGCCAGACCACGGCTATATTGCCGGAAAAAACTACTTCCCAGTTTATATTGTGGAGTTCGGTCTTAATTTGATCGACGTCACCAGGAAAAATATTTCTTTTAGAGCTGGTGGGCTGTTCAGGTGTGAAAAGATGGAATAGTTATAATGCAGTACGATGTGGCCACTTTGACCTAAGGGAGGTATACATTGCATCCCATCAACACTATCTAGAGATTTCCTGGGCACCATGTCCATGCAGTTTGACTGCTGACCCTCAGGCACCCTGGTAGGAAATAAGACGTGCTGAGTGAAGAATATCCTGAGTGCCATGTCCAATAAACGTTGGTTAAAGCTATTTATGAACCGCGTGCTTCTACTGATCTTCTGACAATGAGCGATGTGCTGAAATCACCTATTATCAAGACGTCAGGTTGAGCAGCAAATATTTTTAGCTCTTCTAATAAGCGAGCGTCAGCCTCTGGGTCACTTTTTGGTGGCCGATGGATGTTAGAAGTTCAAGGCTATGTGATCCCGGCAGCTTTATTGTGAGCCAAATATTTTCGAAGGTGCCTTCAAATAGTTTCGTTTTTCTGGCGTGAGAAGACCGTGTTTTACGTAGGTAACAACGCTTCCCCCTGAAACTCTTCTTCCGTTCAAAACAACTAAAATCCTAGAAGTGCCAATTCGCGGTCATCTACGTTTTCGGACAATCAAGTTTCTGTCAAAGAGATGATGTCGGGGGAAAGCATGCAAGTGTGGATTATCAATTCCTCTTATTTGGAAAGTATACTTTGTACATTAGTGTAAACAAATGTGAGTTTCATGTATTTGGGAAGTTTTATCACGGTGCAGCCTGACGCTTCATTTACGGAACCTATTTTGCCTTCATTCGAATTGGCTCTGTTCAAAGAATAAAGGGAAGACGCTTCACTATCTGATCATTGTAGATCCCTAGGTTGGCCTCCCCATTGTGCAATCTTGTTCTCAGTTCCAGAACTAATTGTCTACCTTTCATTCAAGCTTTTGGTGTGTAATCCGGTTGAAAAAAGGCCGTCATGTGTGTCCTTTTATCTGAATCTTTGTGAAAGAAAAAATCTGCCTTGTTCCTGATTAGCTTACACTATCTTGAGTGGTCGGGGCGTCACTCCTTGGATATGCAGATTTGTGGCTTTCCTAGACTGAAGACCTTCAGCACCGAGACTTCATGATTGGGTTGCAGTAGTTCGTTTAAGGGACCCTGAAACAGTTGTGGGTCTGCTGAGACTTGCTCTTTGGAAGTACTGTCTGTTGATTCGGGAACTACCTGAAATGTCAGGCATTGCACTCTGTCCAGTGATCCTTTTGATATCACAGTGGTTTTGTGCCCCGAGAAAGGTAACATATGGTTGCCATGATCTGAAAATTACATAGGGCGCAGTCGATTAGAATCATCCTCCATTTCTTTTTCTGCATAAGAGATATCCCTTGACACAGGGGGAACTGGTCCGATTTCTAAAACGCTGGCATAGTCTATGAAAAACGCTTGAGCGAACTTTATTGCATAGTTCTGTATTCTTTTCGGATGCAGAGGAAATTTGGGGTTGTAGACCCTTTGGTAAATTGTAGTGGGGTCGCAAATACATCTGTAGTCTCACCCACAATATTCACTTTGCTCTTTTGGAAGGCCTTAGTCAATGTACCCTTACGCTGACTGTGGACTCGGTAGCTGTCTGCGTTTTAAGTACGATCAGGCTTTTATTGGACTCGAGTTGACTAAATCGCCCAAAGACGCAATCGTCCTCCGATGCCTGGCATCTTGCTTTAGGATCCCCTTTCCTGTGCTCAGAAAGATGCCAGGCATCGGAGGACGATTGCGTCTTTGGGCGATTCAGTCAACTCGAGTTCAATAAAAGCCCGATCGTACTTAAAACGCAGACAGCTACCGAGTCCACAGTCAAATTCTTCCGTTTCTTTTCTGTGTAAGATTTTTAATCCACCCGGGCAAAGCGAAACTTTTCCCAGTGTGTGAAAGGAATCGCAATTTCTGCCTATCCCTAAACACGGCCTATGTACGTCACTTTAAGAATTTCGGCCAATCAACATATAGTCCGCAACGTCAAAAATCTTGAAGACCTTGATCATATGTAGATGATGTATCGCTTAACCGGCCCAGCATGGTTTCCTCAAAAACAGATCATGCGACACCTGTCAGCTCTCTTTCTTTGATCATGGTCTACAATCTAGGGAAAATCGTTTTGAACTTTACATAGCCTTAAGCAATTTCACTAAGGCTTTTGATCGTGTTGCCCATGCTATCCTTTTTATTGTAATTTTTCACTTTCGGTATATGTAGTTAACTTCTAAAATTGATATCTTCTTACGATTTTCAAGTGGCCGAGACTTTTTAGATTATCTTTGACCTAACGATCTGCGTTGGTTTACCAGAACTTACTGGTGGACTTTTTATGTGGGGGAATATTAGAAGTGTTTTTGTATTCAGATCCCCAATATCAATCCGTGTCAGCTTCCATACAGTGTTAACTAGTGACTCAGACGGTCAGGTCGTAGATGACATTAGATATGACTTGTTCAACATAACAACATGATTAGTCATTTCTGTGTTGCTTATCGATAGCTTTAAACTTTTCAAGTTCCTTTGCATTGGAGTGAGGTCAAAGGGAACTGAGCAATGTCCTTTTTGGCAGAATTTTCTACTCATCTCCTTCCTTGACTGTATGAAGTTGAATTCAATCAACGAAAAGAGAGTGAATAATATTGGGGCCCAGAGAGCCCCATCATTACAACTAAGTATCGCGGTTTAACTAAATACAAAGTGGCTGCACTATGTGAGCAGCCATATTAACAGCAGAAATAAATAATATTGTAGACATATCCGATTCAGAAAGATTTGCCATTTTTAAAACAACAGTCAACAATCTTTGACATATACGGTGAACTAGAAAAGAAGCAGTAAAAAAACTCCTACGGTTAAATCGGAGGTGGAGTTTGGCGAGCCGCCAATAAAAAAAATCTAGGAGAAAAAAACTGCTTCACTAAAAAAATAATAGCCAGCTGCAATGGGATAGTATTTTGATTATGCTGACAACGTATGAGGGTTCGGAACGCTCCTTGTTGGGTAAGAGATAATATAGCAGTCAGAGCTACTGTTTATAAACACCAGTGGAGGTAAGAGAGGAGGAACGCATCGTGGACAACAGGGTCGAAAACGAAGAGGGGACAGAAAAGGTCACGAGATCTTCATCGAGATGCGACCTTGCTGACTGCATAGTCCACCAATCAAAAGGGCGAAAAAATCAGAACCCGCCACGATCATCAACAGATCCTGGAGACCATCGTGAGGGTTGCAAAATTAAGGAAGGTATCAAGGTTGTCAAGAGTTTGCGATGCTAGTTTAAAAGGGGGGACGAAAAAGTGAATGCAAAGATTGACTCTGCAGACGATGATGGAAATATTTTTAGAGACCAATATAATATCAGGGGAGCTGCCTCAAATACCAGGAGGACCCTTTTCAAAATCCAAACTTTGCGAGTTTGGGAAGGAAACAGACAATAAGGACTTTACATCTTCCGAAGTTAATTGTTTTTGCGTAATTTTGTTTTTAAAATAGTTAATGTAGACGAAAACCTAGTTTCCAGTGGAAGATTATTCCAGATGAAAGCATATTTGGAGGCAACAAAAACTGAGAACGGTTAGTTGTGGAGATAAGGGGAGCGCAGTCGTTTAGCGTGCGCGACTCTGAATCCCGAGCCATAGCTTTGCATAAAAAGAAGCGCACCATCGCTAGCACGTATAGGATTTGGAATATAAGGTACCATAAAATTATGCTTGTGTTTTATCCGCTCTTCAGTTTCGGAGCCAATTATTCCAGTGACCTGAAAGGCCTGTACAATAACTATCTCGTCGTTAATGATCATAGTTCCATGTAGCAGAAGATTTATTATTTCGTAAGACGAAGACCGATTATTGCAAGACAAGTTGTACGCTTGATCTACCAGAGGATCACGAGTTTTAAGGTAAAGCAAAGGAATTTTAGAATAAATAATATCTGGAGAGGACTACGAAGTCTCGCAAATGCGAGATATATCCCCTTTCATTACTCTTTTACTCAAGGAGTGAGTAGAGGCTGCGTCTTTTTGTAAGGCTCTTTCGGGAAATCGTAAACTGCTTAGCAGAATTTTGGTTTTATAAATAGAGTAAAGGAGTTATTTTTTACAACGTTATACTTAAAATGGCTTATAATGAAGTTTATTTCCTACAGTAAATAGAAAACGACAAGCCAGGCACGGTTTCAAACCGCAATTGCAAAAAGTGCAACTAATTTATACAACTGCTTATTTTGACCGGCACAAATAATACGGGCCAGTAAAACGTACTTTGCAATACTGAGAATTAATAGAAAGTTTACTGTTACAGCCAAAAAATATGGTTAAAATAAAAGCTTCCCTTATCTCTAAAATTGTTCCGGGCACGCTTAACCTTGCTGTGGGATAATTCACTCTGTTCTTAACGCCGAAGAGAGTGGAAGGCAAGCGAAATATATGGAAGGCAGACTTTGACGTGATGGAAAGATTAAAGACTATTTAACTAGATCTGGTTTAGGCTATTGTCCAGTGAAGGTACAAAGAATGACATGTCACCCGGCCTGGCTTAGAAGAGATTGTAACAGAGTTCAAAAATAGCACTAAAAAGTGGAAGGTATTTAGGGTAAATGGGTCACTAAAACACTCCCAGGAATTTCATCACCAGCGAAATGCGGTTGAAAAATTGATTCATCAGCTAAGGAAGAACAATGAATCCAAAATTATCCAGCAGGCTGAAAATAAGCCCAAACTTTTATTCCACTTTATTAATAGTTGAATAAAAAAATAAAGACCCCATTGCAGTACTTAAAAATGATAATGGTGTAGAATTCGTTTAAAATGGTGCGAAAGCCGAGTACTTCACCCGCTATGCACTAGAGTACCTGAGCTTCAGTTTGACAACGTCAACAATGCTGTTGGAAACGCCCGTCCAGTGCTTGGATATATACTGTTTCTGCCATCTGTCTTGGAATTAGAGCTGCAAAATCTCAAAGAAGTAAAGTCATCTGGTGTGGACAATATACCAAAAAACTTCTTCGGACAATTGGCAAGCGAACTCTTCAAACCAGTGGCGCACATCTTCCAGCTATTGCTTGAATCAGAGAGACCGCCATCCGAATGGAAGGCAGCAAATATTTAACCCATAAACAAGGGTGGGCTCGATAAAATGTCATAAATTGTCAGCCAGTCAGCCTAACCTGCAGTTGCTGTAAAATAAAAGAATATATGCTTAAGAAGATGACACTGAAGTTCCGGGATGCAAACCGATTGCTCTCCAAGCTCCAGTATGGCTTCAGACAGAACTGCTCTTTTGTTTTCACTATATTTCTCCAGACAGATAAGTGGGCTCACGCATGCGAGGAAGATGGTAGGGTTGACATAATCTGCACTGATTTCAAGAAGGTATTCGTCTTATCTAATAATTATTTAAAATTGGAATAAGACGAAAGCAACTAGCTAAACTAGAAGCCTTCTAGCTAAACTAGAAGCTAAAGGATTTCGTAGTCCCCTTACTGACTTTATTAGATCATACCTATAGGATCGAAAACAAAACGTTTTACTGGGGTCCTCATTCTCAAGTGCTACCCCAATTGTGAGTGGTGACCTTCAAGGTACCGTATTAGGTGCTTCGTTGTTCGTACTGTATATAAATGATACCTCATCGATAGTTAAGCATTTTCAATCTTTCATTCATGCTGATGACCTAAAATGCGCGCATTCCTTCTCTATCTCTACGACCAAAATTATTTATTTAGAATTTTTATATGATTAGCATCGGCAAGGCTCTGTCAAAGCACGGATGCCTAGAACACATTTATTTGAACTAAGACGCTCTTTCGGCGTGGAGCTCCACATGGCTAATAAATTTCTCACCTTCTTAGTGCCGCTACATGAGTTTTGGGGCTATAAGGGTGCCGCAACCTGTTATATTTAAAGGTTGCCTTATGACTGAATGTTCCTCCAGCAATAAATAATATCTTTCGCCTCATGCCAATAGAATTATGGCCAAAGCTGCTCAGATTTGCGGCTTTATTTTCGTATAATTTCTACCTTCCTGTAATTAAATAGAGACTTTATTGCATTTTTTGCTTCTCATTCTTGAATTTTGCTGTCCTTTCTTCGGTTAACATACTGAATCTAGCCATTCAAAAATTGAAAATGCCCAAAGACATTTCACAAAAAAGTCCTGTTTTCGACTTTTTCAGCTACTTCCTACTCAACAAGATGTAAGCTAATGAAGCTAAAATTGCCTTGGATCAGGAGACTGGAAACAGGCTTTTGTCTCTTTTTCCGACGAAATAATAGGTCAACTCTCCCCAAGCTTTCTGTCATTACCCCCGTTAGTCTTCCTTATAACCTAAGAAGTTCAACACTAATTATACCTCCTCCTGCATCCTCCACGTGTAAACCCTCTCTGTTCTTTGCTTCTAGGTATAGATTTCTTTGGAATAACTGTCCAATTGAAATAAGGTCGTTAACGCTTCTATCTGCTTTCAAGCGAAGACTGCACATTTATCTTAGCACTGATTCTATCATACTTTCATTTTCCTCATATTTTCCCAGTAGCTGACCCTATGACTCGGAGAATGGACCATCATGAATTTAAGTGACCCTCTGGAAACTATATTTTCCCTCTTTCGAGTCCCCCACGAACCATGATATCTCCTTATATCACCAGTCATTCAAATGATGAAGGCATTCGGACGTACACATTCAGTGGTCCAGTCTAAAATGCTGCCATTTCGTTTGATACTAACCAACATCAGAATTCAATTCTGGATCCTAGGATGCTTAGGCCTCAAGTTCATTGACGCATTTTTGTAAGATTTTGTGTGATACGCCATAGTGATCAAGAACGAACCATCTCGACGTTTCATTATCTCATTCTGAAATGCTACTGCAGTATTACTCTACTCTACTACCTGACATTATTTTCCTTAGCAGTTTTTTCTTCTACCTTCTATTCGAAAATGAAGGCCTATTGTAGTCTGCCTCCATTTTTAATGTAGGAATTGTTTTTTCCCTGCCTATCTTTCTAGTTCACTATTAATTTATAAATATCTCTCACTGTTGACCTAGCAGGACAAGTTCTGTCTACATTATCAAGTATTTGTACATTTTATCTGCATACATTGTCATAATTTTTTTCGTTACTAATGTTTATTGAGACAGCGCCTTGCTGGTGCTATCCAAATATAAATTCTAAATAAATAAATAAATGCTGACATAAACAGCAGATTTTCCTAAAGGAGATAACAAAACATGTGTATCGATGTCTTGAAGCCAACCCTTGCTTCCATTGGTGTCTTACAAGGCTCCGTCTTAGGGCCATTACTCTTACTAGTTTACATTAACAACTGTGTCGACGTCCTGGTTTCAGCGCTATCATGTTTGCTTATTATATTAAACGGTGGCGAATCATCAGACCCGACATCGACAGGCACGCACTTCAAGAGAGTCTCAACCGACTTTGCAGCTGGTCTGCTCGTTGGCTCTTAAGTGTTAACGTTGGTAAGTGTTTGGTCCTAAAACTCAGTATCAAAAGGAACAGTAAGAATGCTGGTTCCTTCCGATACCTTCCCGATCAGCAGTTCTTTAAAATTGTTGAAGAGGAGAAAGATCTCGGGGTTCTACTAACCTCTGCGCTTAAATTATTTCACAGTGATTATGATACATAACATTGTTAAAAATTTTTAATTGGTTTCGAAATCCAGTTTTAACATTAAAATAATTGCTGATGTTTTTAAGTTTCCTAAAATTGACTGGATTTCAAACTTTTGTCCACCCAGATTTCAGCCTTTCCTAGATACCATTAATTTTTTCTAATTTGTCTCCGCTGGTTGGATCTTCAACGAGAGACAAGCATGTTTAAGACCTGATTTTCACAAATGACATTGCTCCCCTCTTCGTTGATTTTAAGCAGAGCCTCTTCTAAAATGATCACACATTAATTCTCTGTTGCCTTTCAATTGTCTCTTCGAACAGTTCTAGCGCCGTTCATACCTATCAAGCTTTAACTTCGCAGATATTATCTTAATTAGGAACTTTTTTGACTCATTGGACTTGCAGCATCTCACCTCCTTGAACGCCGCTGCAAGTCTTTGTGACTTTATGTCGATCGTTTCAAATAAAATCCTGAAATTTATACCAACCAAAATTATCAAGCCCTACACTTCGGAATCCACCGTTACCCAATTCAATTTACGAAGACTAAAGAATTTTAGGAGGTAGTTAGACGATTAGTCTACAAGTTCATTATCTGTGCATCAAAGGATCGCAGAGAATTTTAAAAAAGCCTCTAAGATTCGTCTTGTACGTGACAGACAGAGGTAATCTTGCGCAATCAGCGACCCAAACTCTGCAAAATTTGTTGCTCAACTGTTCCATCGTTGATCCTCCTCCAACCGAGTTTATGAAATTCCTCCCTTTACTAAATGAATATAAGGACTTCATTCTCGAAGACTCTAACGAGGCAGCATTGTTTAGCGCTTTTTATGCCAATTATCTTACGATAGAATCTTAGCCGGTTCCCACGTTTCAGTCATTATCATTTAATGTAATTAGCACCATTAATTTCTCCTTCAAATTAATTCGTTAGCAATTAATTCATCAACTAATTCATCGCAGCCAGAAGGTCTTAGTAGGTAATAGCTATTCGAGGCCTCAGCCGATCACGAGTGGCGTTTTTCAAGGCACGGTTCTAGGTCCCCTTCTTTTCATTCTGTACATAACCGAAATTTCAACTTTACTCACAAATTCACAAAATTTCGTTTACGCTGACGATCTCAAGTGCATTTATTCATTTTCTAAGGACACTGCCAATAGTTGCTTTGATAAAATCAACACTGATCTACTTATGCTCTCACGTTGGAGCTGTACTTGACAGATGAAATTTTCTCCATCCAAGAGCAGTTTCATGTGTTTTGGCCCCGCCAAGCTTCCTGGACCCCTAGTATTTCAAAATAGTACTCCTTTAGAACGATCAACCATAAAAGACTTAGGTCTAAGTTACACGAATAAGCTAGCATTATCGCCTCATGTAGATCGAATTTCTGCAAAGGCTGCACAGATATGTGGTTTAATATAACATAATTTCTTCCTTCCGGAAATAAAGTTAAACCTATACCGCATGTTTGTTCTTCCTATCCTCGAATACTGCTGTCCCCTATTTGGGCTGATGAACGCCTCTGACCGCAGTTAGATTGAAAAAGTTCAGAGGGTTTTTACTCGAAAACTATTTTCTCTTCCTGGATCCAGTTTCTCTTATACGGATAGATGCCAGTTAGCAAACATTAAATTTCCGTGGGTTAGAAGACTGGAAGCTGGTCTCTGCTTCCTGTTTCGCGTTAATTCTAGCCCAAATATCCCACGAATTAACAATCTCACTCCGGTAAATCGACCCTATGCCACTCGTAATTCCTCCATGATCATTTCACCACCCCCTAGCTCCACAACCAACCGGTCTCAGTTTTTCGCCTCCAAATATGCTTTCATATGGAATAATCTACCACTGCAAATTAGGTTGTCGTCTACATTAGCTATTTTCAAAACCAAATTACGCAAACATTTAACTTCGAAAGATATAAAGTCCTTATTGTCTGTTTCTTTCCCAAACTCGCAACTTTTGGATTTTGAAAAGGGTCCTCCTGGTATTTGAGGCAGCTCCCTTGATATTATATGGGTCTCTAATTATATTTTCCATCATCCTCTGCAGATTTAATCTTTGCATTCACTTTTTTTTTCCCTCCTTTTAAACTAGCATTGCCAACTCTTGACAACCTTGATACTTTCCTTCGAATTTGCAACCCTGACGATAGTCTCCAGGATCTGTTGATGAACGAGGTGGGTTCTGATGGTTTCGCCTCTTTGGTGATGGACTATACAGTCAGCAAGGTCGCATCTTGATGATGATCTCGTGACCTCTACTGTCCCCTCTTCGTTTCGACCATGTTGTCTACGATGAGTTCGTCCTCTCTCACCTCCACTGGTGTTTATAAACAGTAGCTCTAACTGCTATATTATCCCTCACCCGACAAGGAGCTTTTCGAACCCTCATACGTTGTCAGCAACATCAGAATATTATCCCATTGCATTAAGCTATTAATTTTTTAATGAAGCAGTTTTTTTCTCCTATTTTTTTTAAATTGGCGGCTCGCCGAACTTCGCCTCCGATTTCACCCTTGGAGTTTTTTTTACTGCTTCGTTTCCAGTTCACCGTATATGCCAAAGATTGTTGACTTTTGTTTTAAAAATGGCAAATCGTTTTGAATCGGATATGTTTACCATACTACTCATTTCTGCTGTTCATATGGATGCTCACATAGTGCAGCAATTATCCACTTTGTATTTATTTAAACCATGGTACTAAGTTTGTAATGATGGGCGCACTGGGCCTTTAATATACAATTTATTTATTTGAAAATTCGCACTCTTTGGGGACTGATGGTATTCTTAACTAAGTTGTCAAGAAGAGGCCAAGCTGCCCCAGTTGCTGAGCCATATATTCTCTGTTTATCTTTTAAACGGATTCTTTCCTGACTCATGAGATACATCTATTATTCTTCCTGTCTTCAAGTCGGGATCTCGTTCAGAATTAAGTAATTATCGAGGCGTTCACTAAACCCCGGCTCTAGCAAAACTTCTTAAAAAATTATTTTGTCGTCAAATTCTTGATTTTTGCCTAGAAAATAAGCTTTTAAGCGACTAGCAATATGGTTTTCTTCCTGTGATATCATGCATAGTGTGTCACTTAACTTTTCTCAACTTCATTACTGCCCTTTGTAATGAGTGGCAGCAAGTGGTTGTGATCTAATTTGACCCGAGGAAAGCCTTTGACAAGGTACCGCAAAGACGTCTTCTGGTAAAACTGGAAGCCCTTGGCATCTGGCCTCCTTTCCTTGACTTCATTGTCTCATACATTTTTAACCGCAGCCAGAAGGTCTGAGTAGGTAACAGCTGCTCAACGCCTCAGCCGATCATGAGTGGCGTTTTTCAAGGCATGGTTCTAGGTCCCCTCATCTTCATTATGTACATAAAGGAAATTTCAACTGTTATCGAAAATTTACTTAATTCTGTTAACGTTGATGATCTCAAGTGCATTTACTCAGCGCCCTTCTCTAAATTAACCGTAGTTGGATGACTCGGCATTTATTGAATTTTAGGTTCAGTGGCTACTCATCACACCCCTTGACAAAAAAAATCCAAGTTATTTTGTAAACTCTGCTCATCCTGCTGCTTTTCCGTCGAATTTCATAATTCAAGATCATCAGCGAACATGACTTTCTCGTATGTCAGGCAGTGGAGGCAGTCGTTCACATATAACAGAAACAGAATGGGACTAAGAATGCTCGTCTGCGAAACCCCACTGTGAATGGTTTTCCCATGCGACTTGGCGTCACCAATACAAACACGCCGGCGCCTACCTGTGAGAAATTTGGCCAACCATTTGAGTATATTGGCGGTCACACATATTTGACGCAGCTTCGATATTAACCGTGTGCAGCGCGCCAGTCTATCTCATTCAGTATTCCTTTCATTTTGGTACATCCCGTTTCCACACATTTTCTCGCTTACTGTTCGAATTTCGGATACATAAAAATACTGTATTCCCAAGCAAGAACGCAAAAATCACTTCTGTCAAGGGTCGTGCGAGAACTGAATTCAATGATATAATTTTCATCTATACTAAGGAAGAGATCCAAACAGCTTGATTGTTGTCCATTTCTGAACCACGTGTCCACTGTGACCAGTTAGTTGACGAATGCATCAGTTATCCTTTGAAGTAATTTCTGTTCGAATGAAATATCCGATCGCGGGCAGTGCATCGATTACCAATCGATGCCTGGAAAAGTAACATCTCCAATTGTTAATACGGACTTGCTACGGCAGATTTGCTTATCCTCCATGATGAGTGGTTCCTCTGTATCCGACCGCTCTCTTGAGGGTCTATATACCATGCCAATATGGAGGTCCAGTTGAGTTGGAACTTTCAATTCGCAACTAAGTATTTCACAAATAGCGTTCCTATCAGTGATAGTTAATGCTATATCCTATTAATATTGGGTAATTCATTGGATTTCAATCATCTAAATTATCTTATCTTTGAAATTACGTAGATTATACGTGACTCTCTCTTTTGGAGTTTGACGAGGGATTTAGGGTACGCCTTTGACTGCTACCCAATATGATTTCTCTGGAAAGAACGCTCGAAGTTGCATCGTGCCTTCTTCACGTGTTAAATTGAGGGGGAGGATTTAGGACTGCTTTATAGCTCCATTCAGTTTGCTCCAGACTGTAAAATTGGAGGTTCACTCTCGCATATCTCTTAGGATTTGTCAACCAGTCTCACTTCTTCTGATACTCCATTCTCTTGTCATGACCGCGACGAGCCTATCAGTGGACTTATTGCTTCCATTTCTGTCGCTGAGTTGTGCGCATTTGTGGCGAGATCCTTTTAGTCGTTATTTCCCACTGCACATGAAAATTCGCATCATAGGCTGCACCATATTTCATCCCCTGCAGAAATTAAGAGTGATGAACAGTCACACAGCGTGCTGCTGTTGATCTTTTGTGCCACTTGTGGTTAATAATGACCTCGCTTTGCGAATATTTTAAGACGCAGCAGTTGTAGGCATAACTTTTTACAAAAAGAACTGATGCCAGATCGGCTGAATTTCACCAAATCTGCGACGCTAGCTTATATAAAACTCCAGGCAAAATACCAGATTTAAGAACTAGTATTATAATAGAAGTTTTCCAAAAATCGTGGAAGAAACCATTTTCAAGAATTATTGAGAATAATTTGCTTAGTGGAGGTGGGAAATCTCTTAAAAGTTTAATAAATGAGCTTGGAATGTTATGAGTTCCAACCGAATGCAAATTTTTAGGTGAGCTATTTCTTTTTGGATACGTGAAGGCGAGAAAGTAACGGTTTTTAGAAATGAATGTGAATTTGAAAGCAGAGGAATTGAGGGAATAAGGCTAGTTTCAATGGTAAAGTGGTTGGCAAAAAACGAAAATAACAATTATCCATTGCCCAAATCCTCTGTAACGAGATTTTTGTTACAGTCGAGTAAAGGTGCAGCTACATACAGACGCTTAGCCGATGACCAAACATGGAAGATTGGAGCAACAGATTTGGATGAATTGGCATCACTTAGTGCCCGAGACTCGCTATGCTTTTCTTTCGCGAGCCTTATTTTCGAGGCTTCTTTCAAATATTTGTGCAATCCTTAAGTGAACTGACAGAGAGCTTTTATATGGATCTTTATGTTGCTATCGTAATTTTTTAAGTCTGTTTTGTATAAAATGTTGAACAGTAGAAGAAGTTTTATGTGAATTAAAAATCTTAAACGGGATAAAATCCTGGATTTTTTCTGTGAGGATCTGCAAAAGCTAATGGAAAAAGTTTGGATCGTTGATTGAGAATATGCTATGCCAATCTAGAGTGCTTAAGAAATTATTTATTCATTCATGGTTTGTATTAGCAAAGTCGAGGTTATTACATTCAACCTCAGGCTTTGTAAGAAGGGAGACTGGAAAACAACAGTGAACTAGTGCGTGGTCACTTGTAAATAGATCACGATGGAAATTCCTAAAGAGAGTTTGGACATCAATTGTAAAAATGAAATCTTAACTGTTTTCATTTCTAGTCACTGAACTAACCAGTTGGCACATGTTTGAAAAATTAATAGTTTCGACCAATTTCTGAAGTTTTGGTGGAGAGGAGTTTGCCTGCCAGTCAAGGCCTGGCAGATTAAAATCACCTACGATTATTTGGACATCAAGTTGAGTATCTGCAACTTTTTCAAATAATTCACAGTGCTCACTTTCATTGCCAGAATAACACGGAGGATTATAGACACAGTCAATAACCACTTTTTTATTGTGCGGGAGGAAGACTGAAGCAAAGCATACATTTCCCGGAAAGGACGAAATGCTCAGCTGAAAAGGGAAATGTACCAAGGATGACTTAATATAAAGAAGGCTACCACCGCCACGTTTTTCAGCGCGGTCTTGTCGGTACAAATTGAAATTATCAATAGCAAGTGTCATGTCAGAAATAAAAGAGTGAGCCCAGGATTCAGTTATGCACAGCAGATCTGGATCAAGCTCAAAGGCTACTGTTCTAAACTAAGCCATCTTATTTACAACTGATCTCATATTTAGTAAAACTAAGCTGAGCGTATTCCTGAGCTGCAGTTTACGCTCATTAGTATTAAAAAGAAATATTTGGTGGTGGAGAGGAAAACTGGAGAGAAGAAACCAAGGTGAGAAACATAAGTGCTCTGGTCTACAATTTGTCGACATGTTACTGTTAAAAGAACTAAGATTATTGTACATCGGCATATTTGAATGATAACCATGGAAGAGAAGGCTATATTGTGGCGTAGAAAAGATAACGGGTGATATATAAATGAGATTCTGAGGGATTTTGTGAATAAATTGCCGGAAAACGTGCATTTGAAAAAGAAATAAATGATTTCGAAAAACTAGTAACATAACTTGAAGACTTGATATAATTTATATATAGAATTTATATTTGGTAAGCACCGGCAAGGCACTGTCTAAGCAAACATTAGTAACGAAATAAAGTTATGAACATGTGTGCAGATAAAATGTACAAATACATAAACTTGTCCTGCTATGTCAACAGTAAGCGATGTTTTAAAATTAATGGTGAACTAGAAAAAATAGGCAGTGAAAAAAAAACTCCTACCATAAAAATGGAGGCAGAGTTCAATAAGCCTTCATTTTTGAATAGAAGTTAGGAGAAAATAACTGCTAAGGAAAAAATTGTCAGGTGGTAGAGTAGGGTAATACGGTAGTAACATTTCAGAATGAGATAATGAAACGTCGAGGTGATTCGTTCTTGCTCACTTAGGCGTATGAAACAATATCTCACGAAAATGCGTTAATGAACTTAAGTCCTCAGAATCTTAGGATCCAGAATTGAATTCTGATGATGGTTAGTATCCAAGGAAACGGTAGCATTTTAGACTGTGGACCACCGAATGTGTACGTCCGAATGACGTCATCGTTTGGATGACTGGTGATAAAAGGAGACATCATAGTTCATGGGCGACTCGAGGTAGCGAAAATATAGTTTTAAGAGGGTAACTTAAATTCCCGATGGTCCTTTCTCCGAGTCATGGGGAAAGCTTCTGGGAAAAGATGAGGAAAATAAAAGGTTAATAGAATCAGTGTTAAGATAAATGTGCAGTCTTCGCTTGAATGCAGATAGACTAGTTAACGACCTTATTTCAATTGGCAAGTTATTACAAAGAAAACTTTACCTAGAAGCAAAGAAGAAAGAGCGTTTACACGTGAAGGATGCAGGGGGAGGTATAATTAGTGCAGAATTTCTTAGGTTATAAGGAAGACTAACGGGGGTAATGACAGAAAGCTTGGGGAGGGTTGAACTATTATTTAGTTGGAAAAGGAGACAAAAGCTTGCTTCAAGTCTCCTGACCCAAAGAAATTTTAGCTTCGTTAGTTAGCATCTTGTTGAGTAGGAAGAAGTTGAAAGAGTCGGAAAAAGGAGTTTTTTTGTGAAATGCCTTTGGACATTTTCAATTTTTGAACAGCTAGATTCGTTCATTAAACCGAAGAAAGGACAGCAAAATTCAAGAATGGGAAGTACAAACATACTATAAAGTCTTAATTTAATTTCAGGAAGCCCTAATAGCAATCCATATCAGCAGTGTATCGCCAGGATATCTACATGTCGAGATACATATGTCGACTGTATATCGACTTTGTCCTCTTTTCTGATACATGCCCAGTATCGAAATGTCGATATTTGTCTAAATAGACGAAAAAGGGTCGGATACTTCCTACGTTACCCCTTATTTAAAACGAATACATGCGGAACGCCCATTATTATTCCTTTACCATGACCGCCAACAGCGTAACCATTACGTCCCATCCTATTTAGCTCGCGTATACGCCAATGCAGTCGCATTTTTCCCTTTTCTCAACGTGTTGTAAATAAATGTAAACACACACTTGATGGAAATATATAAAAATGTGTATTATAAACCGTCCATAATAATATATGTACAATAATGGATATTATTCTACTTAATATAAACAATACGTGGTTGTGGAATACGTTCAATCAGGGGTTAGCCGGGTTTTCAAGATGGGGGTTTGGAGTGGAGGTGACTAGTCCTGGGTGGGTGCTTAACAAAAGACCTAGCCTGTGCGTCACATATAACTGCTGCTACACACACAATTACTGACTTATCTAAGCTACCTAAACTAATACCATTTAACAGTAACTTGTTTATTTCGTCCACAGTTTGCTTACAAAATGCTACAACATCATTTGGCTTGCCTTTTCCACAGTAAATAGCAACTGGGAATACAGCACTAATGAACGGACGGATAACCATTGCTAAAATAGGCCAAAATCCTAGCTTGGTCTTCCGAAAAACGGGTAACCCATCAATAGCTAAGTTAACTACAATCTCATTCTCACCTTCGGGAATTCTTCTCGTCTCCAGGAGTCGCTTAATTTTACTCCGCAATCCTAGGTGAACATATTCCCTAGTACCCATTTTACTAACTCGAGAGCTGTAAGATGCCCTTAGCAGTGTTCGGGGGTCTTTAGGCATGTCTGGGACAAACGATTTAAAAATTTCTAGAACCTTACGTAGGTGGCTTTGGGCAATGTTTGATTCAATAGCCCATTCCCTTACCCTATCCTGAATCGACGTATGCGAGGGGATACCACTCTCTGCGCTGCTTTCCTCCTCATCGGATGATGAGGGATACCCCTCGCTGTCATCTGTGGACTCATCAGTGGATTTATCTACATCAACGGGCATGTCGATCAACGTTTGAGCACTAGGCGATGTTGGCGTGCATTCCTCTCATGTATAACTCGTCTGCGCTTTAATCTATATCTATTAAGTTCCTCATTAACTTCGCGGTATATTTCCGCGACATCACGGTTAACATGCCTTCTAATGGTCCTTTTACAGGGCTGCCTATACATTGTAGATGGTAAATAAACAAAATAAATTGATATAGTAAACAGTTAAGCACTGTAAATGAGAAATAGGGTTCGACAGAAGGGCAGGCTGAGTTACGGTCAACCACGTGCGTACGCAAGCCACGAGAAATAAAAGTGTGATGGCCGCTTCCCGCGCCCACTCTAGAGACACTATAATGCGAACCAATCACAGCACGGAATCTTATTATAGATTAACCAATGAGCAGAGGCTATTTCCTATCTCGGAATGTCGAGATTTACGTATATCAGTGCTTTATCGGCATGCTATTAGGGAGGCAGAAATTATAAGAAATAAAGCCGCAAATCTGAGCAGCTAATGCCGTAATTCTATATGCATGAGGCGAAAGATATAATTTATTGGTGTAGCTTAAGCCCAAGTCCTTGATGGAGGAACATTTAATCATAGGGCAACCTTCAAGAATAAGAGGTTGCGGCAGCCTTACAGGCCCAAAACTCATGTAGCGACACTTAGTAGGTGAGAACTCCATTAGCCATGTGGAGCTCCAAGCCGAAAGAACGTCTAAGTCTGAATGAATTGGTTCTAGGCACCGTTCGGTTGTAGAGTTAGAGAAGGAATACACGCATTTGAGGTCATCAGCATAAATAAAAGATTGAGAATGTTTAACTATCGATGAAATATCATTTATATACAGTAAGAACAACAAAGGATCTAATACGGTACTTTGAAGGACACCACTAACAATCGGGGTAGCACTTGAGTATGAGGATCCTACTAAAACTTTTTGCTTTCGATCATTTACGTATGATCTTAATAAGTCAGTAAGGGGACTACGAAATCCTTTAGCTTCTAGTTTAACTAGAAGTCGTTTATGAGGCACTTTATCGAATGCCTTACTAAAATCAAAATAGATAACTACCGCAGACAGATGATTACTATGAAGAGAGGTTAGTAGCTTTAGAAAAGACATGTGGCAGGTTTTACAAGAGCGGTCCGGTAAGAAGCTGTGTTGGGAAAAGTTGATAATTTTATTGCTTATGAAAAGATCCGTGATTTGTTTTGCAATTAGTTGTTCGAAGAGTTAAGCAAGAGAGGGCGTTTTATTGTTTGGAGATTTTGGACGCTTTTTGGGTTGGGAAAGATGCTTACGTTAGCGTTCGTATCTTTTGTAGATGCTGATTTGTTAGCAGATTTCCCATCGGAAATGACATTACGGATTTTAACACCTGGCTTAACCAATGACTCAGTTTTACTTAGGGGTTTCTAAGGTTCACTAGATTTGACAGCTATAGCAGGCGTGGTTTGCTTGGGAGGGGTGAGAAGTGGCTTTGACAGGATTTCACTTGAATCAGGAACAAGGTGAGCGGGTATATATGCAGCTGGAATCTAATTTCCTGTTTATCCGGAGGTCCAAGGGCTTGCATTAGCTAGAGGGCAAACCTCTGAGATAACTTTTGGTCTTGTAGGTGTAGACCTAGGCTTCTCGATTGCTAATGAGGGTAAAACACGAATTTTCATTGTGGTTTGATCTCTACAGATGACCAACTTGTTTTTTTCAAATATTGAGCTGAATGCTCATGCTTAGAGAAAATAAGGTCAACTTCAATCGCCGAAAAACGTTTGACCGGAATTGGCGTGTTTTTGCTACGGTAGACAAAGTTTAAGCTTCGGAAACTTTAAATTTAAAGTTGTATTAGTGAAGGAAATGAAATGTGGCGTCCGGTGGGATTTTACTCTTAGGGACGTTTTGTTATGACTTATTTTTAATCACAAAAGGTATATTCTATAAAGCAAATTGACTGATGTCAATCGCTAAGTGGAAATAATAATTTCTGCTTTCGATTAAAGTTCAGATCAGGTTTCTGTACGTATGGCGCTACTGTCGATTAAGTAAAATACAGACTTATCCACAATTTAATGCCCATTGTTTAACTTTGCCAATGCGATTGTCAAATAAATAGTGACCAATTCAAACTAACGGGAAATATTTTTATTGGTTATGACATATTTTTGGATAGCACAGATTGGATTTTTATTTTCGTGTTGTGATTTTGGCGGCGCGAATACAAATGCATGGTCCGGCTGCCCACAAGACAGACACAGCCAGTCTGGTAAAGCTTTGTTTAACTTTAAGCTTAAAAGTTTGCCCAAATGGTTGGATTTCGTTCGAAGCGGCTTGTTACGTATTTATTTCCTTCCCAACTGCTACTTTTGCAAACGCACAGACAGGATGCACCGTATGTTGTTATCGTATCATTATTTTTAGTCTCGTGGAGCACTATTACTCAATATTCAGACTATGGAACAACATCGTTTTGTTAGCGACTGGTTACAAGCAAATGCTCTAGATAGGGCGTAAGAAATGTTAATTTTTCTTAATGGAAATAGAATGAGGTGGTTTACTGCGGGGACCATGCTTAATTCTCCTTTTGGTGAATTCATATGGACTGGTTACCCTGTGGAATCCCGAAATATTCCACCGAACCTATATTCCCTCTGGTTTGACAAGCCACCGACCGCCGCAGATCAGCCAACTTATCCCGTTGAGCGAAACAAACTAGTTTATGGTACGAACGGAACTGCTTGGGGGTGGTACATCGACGTGCCTTCTCAAGCACGTGGATATATATGCCAAGCCAAGTCCTTATTCGCAAACAAGCTTCTTCCACAGTCAAATCCTATTGATTACGGACAAATGGACTCGAATAACATCTATAGAGGACCTTGTTTCGTAGAACAGCCGGTTGATGCCTGGTAAATTCATCATTAAAATGTTGTGAACCATGGGACATTCAACTTTCATGAAGCCTGTTTTACCCTTCTAGTTCCAATTTGCTTTAATATAACACCACCTTTCTCGGCCTTGTGGAAAGGCGATGCTTTTTTCAGTAACATGTTTGAACACATTAACACATATATATATATATATATATATATATATATATATATATATATATATATATATATATATGGGCAGAATAACATAACCAACAAATTATTTACCCTATTATTCTCTGGAGTCCATATACCAGAAACCGCATAGAGAACGCTGGGGGACCCACTGAGGAGCCGAACCCCTCGTTGCTGTGTCACGCAGCAACAGAAACATCGGCGAAACACGTGTCTGGGCTTTTAGCTAGTACCTTTGTCGGAAGTACGGTATAACGTCTTTGCCATATAAGATTCATACTACTTGTAGTACTACTTGTTTGTAGAATGGGCATTACGTGGTTATTCCACAGTGGTTGATTGTTTTCGACCCAAATGTTCATTGAAATTTCGGGTCTGACCCTAAAAAGTAATGTCCGAATCATCTGACTCCATGTCCTGCACTTAATAATTTCAGAAATTATTTACACGATTATTCTCTGGAGTCGATATACCAGAAACCGCATAGAGAACGCTGGGGGACCCACTGAGGAGCCGAACCCCTCGTTGATGTGTCACGCAGCAACAGAAACATCGGCGAATCACGTGTCTGGGCTTTTAGCTAGTACCTATGTCGGAAGTACGGTAAAACGTCTTTGCCATATAAGATTCATACTACTTGTAGTACTACTTGTTTGTAGAATGGGCATTACGTGGTTATTTCACAGTGGTTGATTGTCTTCGACCCAAATGTTCATTGAAATTTCGGCTCTGACCCTAAAAATAATGTCCGAATCACCTGACTCCATGTCCTGCACTTAATAATTTCAGAAATTATTTACCCGATTATTCTCTGGAGTCGATATACCAGAAACCGCATAGAGAACGCTGGGGACCCACTGAGGAGCCGAACCCCTCGTTGCTGTGTCACGCAGCAACAGAAACATCGGCGAAAACACGTGTCTGGGCTTTTAGCTAGTACCTTTGTCGGAAGTACGGTATAACGTCTTTGCCATATAACATTCATACTACTTGTAGTACTACTTGTTTGTAGAATGGGCATTACGTGGTTATTTCACAGTGGTTGATTGTCTTCGACCCAAATGTTCATTGAAATTTCGGGTCTGACCCTAAAAAAGTAATGTCCGAATCACCTGACTCCATGTCCTGCACTTAATAATTTCAGAAATTATTTACACGATTATTCTCTGGAGTCGATATACCAGAAACCGCATAGAGAACGCTGGGGACCCACTGAGGAGCCGAACCCCTCGTTGCTGTGTCACGCAGCAACAGAAACATCGGCGAATCACGTGTCTGGGCTTTTAGCTAGTACCTATGTCGGAAGTACGGTAAAACGTCTTTGCCAAATAACATTCATACTACTTGTAGTACTACTTGTTTGTAGAATGGGCATTACGTGGTTATTCCACAGTGGTTGATTGTCTTCGACCCAAATGTTCATTGAAATTTCAGGTCTGACCCTAAAAAGTCATGTCTGAATCACCTGACTCCATGCCCTGCACTTAATAATTTCAGAAATTATTCACCCGATTATTCTCTGGAGTCCATATACCAGAAACCGCATAGAGAACGCTGGGGACCCACTGAGGAGCCGAACCCCTCGTTGCTGTGTCACGCAGCAACAGAAATATCGGCGAAACACGTGTCTGGGCTTTTAGCTAGTACCTTTGTCGGAAGTACGGTATAACGTCTTTGCCAAATAACATTCATACTACTTGTAGTACTACTTGTTTGTAGAATGGGCATTACGTGGTTATTCCACAGTGGTTGATTGTCTTCGACCCAAATGTTCATTGAAATTTCAGGTCTGACCCTAAAAAGTCATGTCCGAATCACCTGACTCCATGCCCTGCACTTAATAATTTCAGAAATTATTTACCCGATTATTCTCTGGAGTCCATATACCAGAAACCGCATAGAGAACGCTGGGGGACCCACTGAGGAGCCGAACCCCTCGTTGCTGTGTCACGCAGCAAAAGAAACATCGGCGAAACACGTGTCTGGGCTCTTAGCTAGTACCTATGTCGGAAGTACGGTATAACGTATTTGCCATATAAGATTCATACTACTTGTAGTACTACTTGTTTGTAGAATGGGCATTACGTGGTTATTTCACAGTGGTTGATTGTCTTCGACCCAAATGTTCATTGAAATTTCGGGTCTAACCCTAAAAAGTAATGTCCGAATCACCTGACTCCATGTCCTGCACTTAATAATTTCAGAAATTATTCACCCGATTATTCTCTGGAGTCCATATACCAGAAACCGCAATGAGAACGCTGGGGACCCACTGAGAAGCTGAACCCCTCGTTGCTGTGTCACGCAGCAACAGAAACATTGGCGAAACACGTGTCTGGGCTTTTAGCTAGTATCTATGTCGGAAGTACGGTATAACGTCTTTGCCATATAGATATATATATAATATTTTCACTTGTTTAAGTTAACCTACTTTACCTCTGTTAATTAATTGAAGTTACCAAATAAAACTTTAAGGTCTATTGGAAAACACATTTCTGCTATCCAAAGACACTTTTATTTCGGATATTATGATGTAAGCGTTCATTATACATTAGTAGTTAACCGCAGGGGTCTACAGAGAAATAGGAACTGAAAATAATTCTATATAGGAATGAAAAAATGTCGGAATAGAACTGTTAATTCGGTGGGTAACTTCCCGTTATAACCGTTGAAAAATAAAAAATATTAACCATTCTGGAAACTTAACCCCATTAAACTAAAAGTACTCCTCATTATTCTTATTTTTGACTCTTTTAAATAAAAGTTATATTCAAGAAAAGTAAGCATTTTTTATGTTAAGGCTTAAACCAAAGTAAAGTTCACTTAAATTGTATTTCCTTTCTAAAATTTATACCCTTAGGTTTGTGCCCGGAATCGTTGTTGAGAATTTTGTTGCTTTTCGGTTGTTTCGCTAATGGAAATCCGGCTCCAAACTACAGATGGTATAAAATAGGATTTATATCTGGTCAAAGCATTGTCGTACCTAAACGAACTCTTGTGGAACCCCTACTTTCACCAACAGGCCGAATTTCTATTAGTGGAGGAAATTTAATAATTCATCAACCCCAGGCATCAAAAGATTCAGAGTATTATCAATGTGAAGCGTACAACGACTTTGGCAGTATTCTCAGCAGAACGGCTAAAATCGTATTTGGACAACTTGAAACGTTTCCGAAACACCCTCGAAAAAGAAGAGTGGCCTTGGCTTATCAAAGTGTCACCATCCCCTGTGACCCTCCAGCCCACTCACCAAGAGACAGTAAGTTCCACATTAAGCGTTACTCATTTTGTATTTAGAAACAATTTTCCTTAATAAGTTTTGTTTTTTTGAGCGTGCGACTAAAATCAGCTGCTTTTTTTTCTTTTGTAACCTCACCGAACGACGCTTCATTGGTACACAAAAATTTCAGTGAAAAATTAACAATAAATTACTGTGCTTATTTTATTAAAGTCAACAAATGAAAACTTTCATGAAGCGTTACCATTCTCAAGGTTTTTTTCTTTATGTTTAACGGTCGTGGTCATTTAATGACAAGCAGTCAAATATAGAGGCCCTGTAGTGGCCTAGCGACTGCATCTTGTAAACACTGCAACAATTGGACAGTCCATTATTCTTATTTCCGATGATCGATTTGAGTGAGAATCCAGAATATCAGGCTAATAAGGCTCTTTTTTCAGTTATCCCATGTCTTTCGTTGCAACTTTTTCATGGCTTTTATTATAAAATGTAACTGTCTTTATTTTGCGTTTATCAGGATAACTAAGTCATTCATATCTAGCTGAAGAACAATCGCCACCGAAGTCATTTTTTATGAATTAAGAATTTTCATCGTAAATAAAAGTTTCCATTTTCTATCGTTGCTCAGATCTTTTTATCATATGTTAGATATGAAAACACCATTTGACTGCATACCAGCGTTTTTGATATCTTTTACCAATTTAAGACACGAACATGCTATCATAGCTTCTGTGTTTTAGCTTTTACTAACTTCAATACTGACCGGTTATTTTTGAGCCTATGATCATAGCACTATGCGTTTCAAAAATACCAGGTGTGAATGTAGTGCTACTGGCTGGGAACAAGAATCTGTTTCTTCTCCGTCTTCTTCCATTGTATATTGAAATGTTTATTTTCATTGCTGACACTCTCAGTATTTGTCGAATGTGCGAAACACAGATATAATAGCAGCACTTCCACCAACAGGTCTTATCTACGCCTTCTATATGAAGAAGGACTCTGGTCTTGAACCTGTTGTCTTGCCGGCTCGGCCAGGGGTTTTTGTATCTCAAGCACAGGCCTTGATCGGTTTTTCCGAGGCAACTACACAGGTAACTTCAAACATTTCTCAATCACTGCATGGAATATTTCCTCCATTCATCTACAAATCTTTGCATTCTGTTACGTCACTTTCCAAACTTCATATCCCATACTTCTTTTACCTTGAAGTTTATTGGCAGCTTTTTAACGCGTTATTTTAGTAATTAAAAACTTTTAATGACTAAAATTTAAGAAGATATTTTTTATAGAGTGCCAAAACGTGTTTTTGTCAAATTTATGGCATACGTATATTTTCATACTTTTACAACAGAGGTTTAACTGAAGTAGAAACTTTCGGCAAAAAAATGTTTGAGCTCCTTTTGCATAAGAAAACTCTTGGTTAAGGTAGAACTACTGCGTTTCACTTTCTGTTACTTTTTTTCCTTTTGTACATACTCTTTTCGGTGAGTAATATATTTATTCAGTCCCCAGTCATTGCAGTGGAGTTCCAACCATTACAAGTATAGTATTATTTACCTCTGTCCATTTGTAGGACTCAGGCATATATGTATGCATGATTACAATGCATCAACTCGGTTCTCGCCTCAGTGATTCACCAAAGTCTCCTGATATGCCACTAACCGTGTTGGAGAGTAATCAGCGTATCCAGGAGCCGCGTATCTATGACAGTTTCCCTGCAATTTGGCCTAGTGACCCCGTCAGAGGTCAAACTGTTCGCATTGAATGTTTTGCTGGTGGGAGTGTTCAGTCCGGACCACTGGAGTATACATGGCGTCGGGTAAGCCTGTAAAAGAGAGTGGGTGTGGTTATTCTTTGAATAATGGGAATAATCTTTTGTTTTGTTTTTAATTTTAGTTGGACGGTAAACCAATTCCAATAGAAGTGTACAAAGAGTTCAACCGAGTGCTTGAGTTTTCACAGATCCAGCCAGAGGATCAAGGAGTTTATGAGTGCAAGGTAAGAAGAAGTATATTTTCCCGTTCGTTGCAACACACGAAATACCGGATAATTTGGTTTGTGTGGTGATTTGTTATTCTCACTTTAAAGTGAAACTCCTGGGATAGACGGAAATCTTTATATCTGGTTTTTGAGATAGTGCAAGACTTCATTTAAATGATATCTTTCCTCAGATATTTAAGTTTGTAGCTTTGGCCTTGCTCATTAGCGACTGAAATGGTACTACGCAGTAATCTTGTTATTTAATCAAGAATGTTACGACTTGCGTCGTAAACTACTTGGTGACTTACATATTGCTGCGATCTTGTCGATTGTCTCTGTTTAAGCTTTCTACCACTTCTTGCTAATCATGCTTCTACTGAGAGTTTGCGCTAATAGCCTAACGTCGTAATAACATTTTTCTAAAAATCTTAAATTTTCTTAGTCTGCTTCCAGTCTTGCATTTAGCACTGTAACTCCCAGGGTTAACTTCGTTCTGGCTGTTAGAATTGTTGGAACTTGAAAACAAAAATGAAGAGTCACTTTTAACGCAGTCGAACACAAAAAATAACATATGTAGTCCAACAGGACGTAATGAAGAAATGGGTACTGATAGAAACCCGATTTTCCCGTTTTGGCAAGCGATCTGTCTAAAGTTACCCATTATTAGTGCCCGATATTTCTGCTCATGTCAGTTTTATATCCGTAGCTGTTATTTTAAAATCTCACGTCTTTCTCCTTTAAACATTGACTAGTTGCGCTATTTCCAAAAGCTTTGCTTTTGGTACACCTACCCTATGTCATTCTTTTAGTAATTTACGAAAGTTTTAGTTTGAATATCGTGGTTTAGCTACCTATATTTCTGCAAATTAGGTTATATCGACTTCATTGCTTATAATCCAAGGACATGGGAGCCACATTTAACCATTTCTATCGTGATACGCATTAATTTGGTGACGGTTCATTATAGTTTTTACCTTTCAGAAAACTGAACCTAATTTAATTTTAAAGTATATATACTCTGCCTTCGTAGGTCACGGACTCGATGGGAAGTCAAGCTCAGCCGAAAAAGCGTCAGCCTGCAAATTAAAGCATGGCCTTATTTCATCAAAACAGCTTCAGACACTATCGTCTCCATTGGCGAAACCGTGGTGATGGTGTGTGAGGCGGCTGGTATACCTGAACCAATTCAAATGTGGTACAAAAACGGAGAGAGCGTCAGTGAACTTCTTGCCCAGGGAAAGCTTGATTCTGCTAGATACACTCTTACGGATGGAACCACGGGACCCGCCTCACTGCAGATTTCGCAGGTAAGTTTTGTTAAACTAAGTCATCTGATAACTGCTATCGTTTAAATATTCAAGAACTATGAAATATGTCGAATTTAATGTCGTCATGAGATTTCATGACCTCTTAGCCAGCTGCCTACGATCCCTGCATGTTAATATGCTTAACCATTCAATAAGAAAATGGCAAAGGAGGATGAAGCATGATCTATACATAAAACAAGGAATGCCGATCAGATAAGTAAGTAGGCTTAGTGCTCACATATTCCGAGACAGTATGACGTACCAAAATAAGCATATCGGAATTAATGCTACGACTGACTTGATTAAGACGATACTCATCCCATCGTTAACTCACCCAGTCATTAGTACAAGAACTAGAACCAACTAGGCGCAACCTTGCTGCTTACGCTATCAAAGTTACCTTCTCATTCATAGGCGAAGAGAAGGACCAAAATTTTACCAAAAAGCATATGCTGTCACATGACGTGTATAGCCTGTTTACCAACTTACTGCTGGATTAAACCGATGAGATAATTGGTTGGTACGTTGGTGAAGCATGCATCAATAACACGCTGTTTGTATTAAATGAACAGTTGCACAGACCGATTGACGGCGAATCCATGGCCAATCCATTGTGGGCAGTGCTAACAGACAACTTCATTTACGAAACGAGGGAAAGTTATCACAAAACGTAAAATAAACTACGTTCTTAGTGCGCTATACTAGTCACATTTTGTCATAAACGATAGCGCAGGCCTCGGAAATTCTGCCTGCGTTTTCATTAGTTAATTGCATTGCTACTCACACTTTATTCGGTAGGCATGATAGTGTTTGTAGATGTTTTCAGTTTTCGGTAAAAAGGATGGTCTCGTTGTAGGTCATCACATTTTTCAGACTATGGGGGTTTGATTTGTGATTTGTTTTGTAGGTGGAGGTAAAGGTGTTTATGGACTTCACTCTATTGTCCGACTTATTATGATTGACTTAACTCAAGTGTGATTAAAGTCACGGCTCCCGGTGAGGCCTCGTAAATCAGCTGAGTAGAACGTTGGCTGTACTAAAGCCGTCCCCACCGAGGCCGCTGAATTTTTCACAAGTGGGTTAAATTCACGACCAAGCATGAGAAAACTATACGCTGCCTTTCCTAGTCGTGCTTGTACAGAGGCCATCAGACGTTACGTTGGAAAATCTATCCATCGAAAATCCACCTGGCGAGGACAGTGCATGCGCTTTGGTAGCTTGGTTCCAATTCAAAGAAAACGAAACCTGCTTTTCTTTCTGCTCAGTAGAACCACTTGGGTCTGTGTTCCAAATATGGTTTATGATGGTGCCAGTTTCGTGAACAGCTTTTCTCTTAGACACGTGTATCCGGCGAAATTTATCGATAATTATCTTTACCCTTGGATAAGAACTTCAAACAGAAATATCTGCACCACAGTCTGTGAGCATGTACCTCCGGTTTAAACGGGCATAGGTCACCAGAACCCTCTCGTTCAGGACGTTTATTTTCGTTAGCTTAGGCAAAGATATCCTGTCTATACAGACTGTGTCAAACAGTATCTACGAGTTTACTTGTAGTCACGGATTCAAACACCTTGGATGCAAGCAAAGGCTGTTACTATCCCGGTCAGTCGAAATGGCTGCTGAGAGCGTGAAATAAGGTAAATAGGGGTACAATCACGAAAAATCTGGTGGACACTGGTCATGGGTTGGATACGACAACTGTGTTTAAAATCCTACTTTGGAATAAACGACAGGGCGTCTCCCACGACATTAAGAAGTTGCGGTACTACGAAGGAGAAGCTCAGAATTTTTGGATATTTGGACCACGTGGTTCATCTCAAATTTGCATGGTAGGGGAAATAACCCCGTTCCCTCACCTCTTCCCAAATGGCTCACTACTGCCTCAGGCTGCGCATCCGTAATCACGCTTGACGAGGTTCGCTGTAACCCCTGATCAACCCCAGTCTCTATCGTATCATGTCTGGAAACAATATTCTCTGGCTTTATTCACTGTTCGCGTTTGACGGCCCTTTTGTTTTACTGAGCAGTTGATCATTTTAGTAGGCAGTGACTGTGAATAGTTGAATAAGAGGTCAGAAATTTTATGATGTCACTAAGTTCTGTGTATATCAAAACCTTTGCTCAGGTCTGATTTAGTCCGGGAAAACCATGTGTCGTTCGTTTGACCTGAGTGTGCGATACTCGGCACCCTCGTTGGAATCCAAAACCACTAGAGAAAGGTCAAGGCTTCAGTATAGCTAACACTCAAACCACCTGAGCTACGAGGTCCCAACCACGTGCCGTGAGTTTACACTTATTTAGATCAAATGAATAATGAAAAATCTGCTGAAAACCTATTTCAATTTCCCAATTATTGGCGACGAATGGCCGTGTGACCCTCTTAACCGACAATGAACTATTACACGACTCTACTAACGAACACCATTGCTAGGTAGGCGAGTAATACGGAAACGGGACAATGGGTGCAAGGACGGAAAAGGGTGGCAACGCGTGGGCTATAAAAAAAACTTATAGGCTCACCGTCATCGTTAAAGTGAGCTGGTTTGTTAGAACTTAATTAGACTGTATTACACACCTACCTATCCACGCCTTCCTACAGGCCAACCTAACTCTAATTCTAATCCTAGCGGGTTAGTAGGGTCGTACAGTAGTCCGCTGCCCATCTATCGTTTTGTGGAAAGCAACCCGTTCCATTACAATTGCCTGGTATTTGTTATGAATTTAAATTGTATGTGTTGGTGGTAGGAAGGAAAGAATACCGTATAATTCGTAGATGGCATAGATAGGGGTTTGTTGAATCAGAACAAGGGTTCAATGCGTGAAATCGGAGATGGAACTTGGAATTCACACAATGAACGTGGCTTCTGACTGTGTATTTCCCTTATTTTCACAGTTTGGCTTAAATAATGTTTTCATTTGTTTGATATTTCCCGACTGATCATACAACCTGCATCCTTGATGCCCCCTAATACGCTTTTATGCGCCTGTCTCTGATGAGGCGTTTCGAGGGAGAATCCAACACGTTCAGCTAATAAAAACCGTGTTAAAGTGATGGTGTTCCATTCTTCGCGACTACTTCCTGGAACTCGCTTTTTCCCTTCTATTAGCGAAAACCATCCTCCATGCGAGCCACATGACGTAGACTGCAGTAAGGCATAAGCTTCAAATAATTTAGGAAAACAAATGCTAACGTAGTATATTTCAGCTCCCAGGAAGTCATTGGAAAATGGCATCGTCCTAGTACTACTACATGAATTATGTGTGAGTCGGCGTAGGTGGTTCATCGACGATAGAGTTGCGGGACATACTTTTCCCATTTGGCTTGGAGCTCACTCTTGATTCTTGCCAACAGACGCACAGCGACTGCTATTATAGACAGAATAATATTACCGACAAAGACAATGCAGCCTGGAATATCCATTTCTGGCTTATTGACCGTCATTAGCCTGTCATCCCTGATTCTAGGTTTTGCTATTCCCAAGGCTCGAACCCACGAACTGTTCGTTAAAGGTCCAACACCCTCGTTAGCCTGTGGGTTGTGATCAGGTATCTTTACGTAGAAGAGGTTTGCTTACCGATTACGTACTTGTTAACTTTTATGGATCGCTAACATGCCTTTGCATATGATTGAATACGTCCATGACTTGCCTGAGGAGTGAAAGAGAGATCGGAACTGATTCGATATATTTGGCGGCTTTCGGTCGTGTTGGCAACTGCAATGCTTGAACGTTCCGAAGTAGCAATGATATGTAGGGCGGAGATAACACGTGTTGGCCGCGGCTCCAGTCCTTAGCAATCTTGCCTCTGCAATCGACACACAGCTGACCAACTGTGCCATTGCAATGGTGCAAGCTTTTACTGCGCCCACATACCAGCGACGTCTCCTTACTGTGGACAAATGGATATTCGCCCAAATCTAGCCGGGGCTGGAACGTGGCTTAACCGTGAGCACAGGTTTAAGGGACTTAACTTGTCTAGCTCGTCATTGGAGGATGTTCTACGAGTTGTAGTCAATATGCAGAGCACAGTTGCCTGTGGTCACTGATGAGAGCTGGACAGCGGAAAAGGGTAATGTGAACTATGCACAGAGTCCACCAATATGTTTAAAAGAAATGTAGATCCATCGATCTTCGAAGACCATCCAGAGGCTCTGATGTACGTCCTGTATTCGTCAAAATACAGCGTGAATTTATCGTCCATGGCACCCCTTCAACCTAAATAACCAAAAGTACGCAACAAGCAGACTACTTAGATTGGAGGTTCCCGAGAGTCACGTCTTTAACGAGACATTACTGTGACCCACTGTCACCGTCTTCTAGCTGTTTACTGACTCAACTATGCAGAGCACTTTAATGCTGCCTATTTTCGTTATTTTAAGTTGGTTGTGACTGATAAAATGACAATAAACGGCTGCATACGTTGTCCACCACTGTGCTTGTGATCTGCTCAAGGTTAATTGCCCTGAAATCTCTTTCCTATCTCATCCAGTAGCTGGAATATTACTATGGTAATGCTTAATTAGCTGTACTATATAGCCATCCTATAACACTGAATTGCTCATTACTTTTTTCTCCAAGTAGACTATTCAAGCGGACTCCGCTATGTTCAACTGCTTAGCAGTCAATAGCCTAGGCAGTGAGGCCTCCTCTGGGGAGCTGAGGGTGCTCGCGTTCGCGCCCACATTCCAGAAATCCGATGGTGCCCGTGGACGGAATGGTTGGCCAGTCGGCCGTCATGGTCTGTCAACCGGAAGCAGCTCCAGCGCCAACAATTTCCTGGTTCTTCCAGGGGAATGCCATTACCCCCTTGTCCAGCCAAATGGATCCAAACACGGGTGAAATAACTGTGAGCTACTCATGCAGCCCTCCACCTGTCGACCATGTACCAGCCTCACCTATTCTCAACCGACAGTCAAAGTTTCTGAAACAGCTGTTTGGACTGATCGAGACGTGGCTGATCAGATATTGTAAAACCAACCATATTAAAAGTGTTTAAATCCTTAGCTCAACTCACGGACCACAGCATTGGAGGATAATGGGCTGAGGGAGTTTTCGCTTACAGTAGCGGTAAAACCAACGGAGATTGGAGTTGCCTCATAACATACACTAATAGAGAGGGCGTTGTATCAGCTCAGTAGTAATTACTACATATCCGTCAATACACTTGTATTTTTAAATTTTTTTCGCATAAACTAAGTGCAGCATGTAAGTTTGAGCAGTTTGTCTGTGACATTAAGTTTGAAGTTAAATACTGCTCTGTACCAATCCATATACGTCGCCATTCGCATTTTCTTTTGCCCAGTGGGGGACAGGAGCTTTAGGTACCGGAATAAGTGTGAGGAAAGGACCTTTTGTTTTTAAAGATTGCGTGCCAATTTAATTTTCGCCTCTTCCTGACATGAATGTGAGCCATGGCTGATTGACGACGGTTAATAAGTCAGAAACTGTCATTGCAGTCTCCTTTGTATTTTTCGGTCTATGATGGACAAAGGTCCAATACTCTCATTGTAGAACAGAAGATTATTTAATGCTAACTGACAAGGTGACCTGGAGCATCCCTTGGAGAGCTTAAATGATTGATCGACAAAAATCATTCCAGGGGCATAGGACTCAATTTAGCTATTAACACGTAATATTTCCATTTTATCTTCTCTGCCACGCGTAGGAAAAGTTGATCCAAAACCTTTCACTGCACACGATCGATAACCTCTGGGGTCCAACCCTCCAGGACATTGGCGGCAGCTTCTCCCCGTTACGTTGGTAGCGGAACATCTGTGATTTCCCAGAGCTTCCATCAGAGCTACCGAGCATGATCACCTGAAGAAACTGAAAAAAATGGAAGCTTGTTGCGCTAACCGATGGAGACTGATACGATCTGACCTATTTGTTCATTGGCATCTGGGGAAACCTCCAATGCACCATCCGCAGCAGTAAGAAGCCGGAGGTAGATCACACGGCAAGACACCGGAATAGGACGCCCTATTCCGGGGTCCTTACGCTAAGTTCCATGAAGATTATGGCTAGTTTTAAGATTAGGGGTAGGGATGGCTTATGTGGCCTTCGGCAGGGCATGAAACACCAACCGCCGATAATACAGGTGGATTTGTGCTACATTCTACGGAAATAAGAGTTAGGATCAAGGTTAGGCTTAGGCTTTGATTTAGGATAAGGGTTTAAGGTGAGGCTAAAATTAAGATCAGGTTTAAGGCCAGGGCTAGGGTTAAGATTAGAGTAACGGTTAGAGGTTTTGTTAGGCGTAGACCATGGAAATGTTTTCCATTCCTGGAATTTGACATAATGACAATTGCATTACGTGTGGGGCGTTCCTCGTCCCGTGTCATGCCGAGGAAGAAGACATATAAACAACTCTGACTTGGTTAGCTTTCGAGTTAGGTTTGGGGTTACGGTTAAGGTTTTGGTTAGGTTTAAGATTATGATTACGATTTGGACACTGGAATAATTACAGTTTCTGCAATTTTCTACGATGCCACTTGTATTACCTGGTTGTTATTCCCGTGTCTTATCAAATACCCATTCAGAAAATATTGGAGGATTCTGGCCGAATTCTCTGTCGTTTTACTGTCCATCTATACATGAAAGTAGACTGACTTATTGTAGTAGTGAATAAAAATCAGTTTAGCAGAGGATTTTGGCAGATTTGAACAATTCCTTTTACCCACTTCTGAAAAACTCGGCAGTATCGGTGGGATTCGTACCCACGTCAGTAATGGGAAGACTACAGCCAACGCTCTAGCTAACTGAGCTACGAGGCCCCGCCGGGGGTCGTGTGTTTAAGTACACTTGGGTCAAGTTAACCACCCAGTTTTTTTTCAAACTTAAACTTTTCTCGTTAATCAGTCCAAATCCTACGTGCATTGCTACCTGTTTCTTAATTATTTCGAATAATTATCGTTCTTTGACCCACTTGTGAAAAACTCGGTTTTGGTTTTGTTTAGTGTCCCGGAACATACTGTAGTTTGCCCAACGGAAATCTTCTCGTCTTCGCACTTACAAAGGTTCAAGCTGGTCTCTATGCGTGCAGGGCCGAAACCAGTTCGGTTCTGCCAAAACGTCAGCCTACCTGGACGTGATAGACCCACTCGTTGTTATTCTGCGACCACATAATATGATTGTTGAAGTCAATTCCACTGTGATCGTACCCTGCAGGGCCCAGGCAGTGCCTTCTCTAGACGTTAACTATGCCTGGTTCTATGAGGTGAGTTGTGCCCTGGAGTGCCTGTCATACTTAGGCTTTTAAAAACAGATGGAATTAGGCACGTAGGGGCCACTGGTACACTAGGCAAACTTTTATAAATGTGCATGCGGATGTAGGGCAAGTATAAAGATTCTACGTTTTATTCAACATTTCCAAAAATTCGAATGTTTTCTGTTTGCGAGGTAGACTTTTCCAATATCTGTGATGTCTGTCTTAAGGGGATGCACATCTTCAAACTGATCTGTGTTGGTCCATGACACTGCGGCACCATGTAATGAAGCTAATCTTCTGATTGGAATAACTGTCCCATGTTAGCCAAAAGAATCTGTTAATTGATACAGTCAGGTTAATGAGGAGGTTGAAATAGTAACGTGGATACATCAGTCTATGGATGTCAGATCGAACTTAAAGGACGAAAAATTGGACGATGTAGCTACGATGGGCGATGAACTTGGCTCAACTTTTCACTACGTATTTTGCATTTTACTTTGATTTACACCAGATGCTTCTTAAGTTAATCGGTCACTGCGTCAAGGTAGCCAATGATGGCCAACAGGAAAAGAGAAACCAGATGTATGGCTGACTGAAGACGGCTGTTAAGCCAGAATTGGATGTCTCAATCACCCTTATCGGGCATCCTTTATCTGAAGGGGAAGGTGTGGTTAACACGTGGCAGAAAAAATGCGCATGTAAAGGGAGATCCGTTCACTGAACAGGTACCGGAACGAACTCGTCTCGCTGCACCTTGCAGCTTACTGTAGAGCTCTTGCGGACAGTCGCCCAACTACCAGTAATGCTGCAAACGGGGTACATACAAAGATCAGGGAACGGCCCTTTCCGGCTTATCTCCAAACGTCCGTCAGTCATGTCCCAACTCTGGATTTGGGTGCGAACAAGAACTCTTTGGTTATTCGGTCTATGGCTAAAACGCGCTGCTAGATATGCAAGTCACGCTCTGCAGCCGATAGGTATGGGACGCTGTTTGATTATTATAGCGTTGAAGTGCATGGTTCCAACTGCTGATAGAATCGAACGGGCAAGTTACAGGAGGTAGTTCAGAAGATGAAGATGCGATTGTTAGTATAGGAACTTTATTGGCCTTTTCGTGTGTTCACTCGAATCCGTCATCAGAGGCAGTCGCAAAAAGTCTAAAAGTGGCACATTGTGCGCAGTATTTATAGGGCACAGTGACCAGGCCACCAAATGCCTACTATAATTACCAGTATTTGTTTTTATCGCTGGGGGTCGTAGTTGATGCGATTATTGCTTGTCGGTCCGTACTAGAGTCGGTAATTGCCATGACATCATTACTTTTAGCCGATCTTTGGCGAGACGATGACTCGGCCATTTGACTCGCTGTCACCCTAAATGTCGGTCACCCGCACCCTCCCCGTTTGGCTAGTAATTTTGTCCAGGCCAAATCACAGCACATCATATGGAGGTGGGAGGTCATTACGCTCCCGTACATAAAGAACGTCTCAACCGCCTCCTCACACCACCCGGAGTTTGAGTTGCACGCAGACCGGAGGTAACCATCAGGTGCCAGGTCATGAGTCCGAGAGACCCACTGCCACGGCAAGAAACGTCTGGAGTTGTTGACCGGATCTAGTTGTCGGATAAACTGCGAGACTACCCCAAACGCGAATGGCCGAGCATACAGCAACAGTAAGGAATAATTACTCAAGCTCGCAGATCGCGGCTCATTCGACGGGAGCAGGACGCGCCTTTAAGTTTGACGTGACTGAAATTCGCGCAAGGGCTGACAACAGCGTGAGCCGCAAGCTGCATCAGTCATGGTTCTCCGACCCGCATTCAATTAACAAGCGCAATGAACTTCCGCCTCCATATTCTGTGCTGCAATTTTGCCAGGAAAAATTTAATAGTCACCCGGGAGGGTGCGTGTGACCAGCATTCACGGTGACAGCGAACCAAGTGGCTGTGTCGGGCACTACATGGTATCGCGTGAAAGTGGTTGGGATACGTCCAGACTTATTTACCTCGGTTAATTGTTTGTTGTCTGTTAAATAGAAGTTACGACTTCGATGTGAGAATAGGGAAATCTAGCGTATCTCTTTAACTGTTTCTTCAAAGCACCCTTACGGATGCCCGGAACCATTGGTTTTTCCTATCCCAAAAGGATGTTGAGATAAAGTTCGACCGCCTGGATTTGGATGCCAGACGCTATGAAAAAACTCAGTTCTTCCGACCCTTTGACAGGAACTACGGCTTCTTGCACATTGTGAACATCCAGATGTCGGACGCGGGTCGTTATGCCTGTGAGATTCAGACCCCACTGTCGAAACAGCGTGAAGAAGGCTATGTACTTGTAGCTGGTCCACCAGGACCCTGTGCTGGTAAGTTTTTGTGAACCCCGGAGGTAACTTAAAGACTTTTCTCTCCCTTTTATCCTAAACCTCAGTCCTCACGTATGATTCACGATAAGTCTGAGGCGAGAAGGTTCATGCTTCGTCGTTTCTGATTGTTGATGTTCATGTGAGTGCATGCATTCATCGGATACTAACAAGCTGCTGTCGATACTGCAGATTATGTTGATTGGTTGGCACTCCTCACGGTAGGCCTTCATCCGCATGGCAGTGAACAAGAGGCTAGAGAGTGTTGACCTAAACATACAGATCTGCTTCACTCCGTTAGTGACTAAAATTATCTTTGTAGCTGATGGTGGTTTTGCGACTGCCGCAGACTCAGGAAGCATGGTCAGATGGGCATTTATGTGTTGAATGCACTCCCACCCCCGGTCTTCTTGACCCTGTCTTGACACCGGGCCCAGGTGTGGAAGTGGAACATGCGGTTAAGTAGGTGCATCGCAAGTCTGTTCTCACTATATTTCAGCATCAGCCATTGTCCCTGCATCACCGGGCTGTAGAGCATATGGTGGACATCGTCGGACTACGAAGGTCAAACGTTCATGCAGCTATAACGAATGGATGCACTAAGAAATCCCTATCAGTTCGTGAGATTGATTTACACATACTTTTATTTACTCATTTAGGTGTTGAGGCCGCCACAGTTCCGGGGACAGAGCTTGTGGTCGTCAACTGGACGAAGGGTGCTGACCACCTTTTTCCGACACTGTTCTACCAAATCGAGGCTCAAGTCGATGATGGACCGTGGATCATGGTGGTCAGTCAGCTCAACGAGTCTGCCTCTATCCAGTTGGGTGAGTTTGGGGAGCTTTTTCTCCTACCTAGGCAGGATTTTCCGCTCTGCCTATCTTTACAATTCAGCCCTCTGTAGGCCAGATAACTAGTTTTCTGTTATAGCAGGCCAGAAACATTAGTGAATTTGCAAAGGGACGTCAGCTGTAGTCAAAGTTTTTAGCTTTTTAATTTCCTCATAAATAAATCTCAACCTTGGAGTAACTAAGTATCCTCGAGGGTCAAAAGGCGCAAACCGAACGTTGGTACTAATATTTGGGCCGAAGTCCATCAGCCAATGCGGGATAATTGCGTAATACTCACAAGCTGTCAACAAGCATTAGGTAGTAAAACCCACATAATTATTTACCATACTGGTAGAAAAAAGTACTAACTAAAAGCCCATGCACGTGTTTCTTTGATATTATGCCCTGTATGGCAGAACTGCGAGGGGTTCGGCTAATCAGTGGGTCCCCAGCATTCCCTGCGTGCAAACTGTCGGCTTTAAGGGAGTATCTCTGCTGTCAGTATGGTAAATAATTTTGTAGTCAGAGTATTTAAAAGGAAAACCTTAAGTGACGAACCATTCGACAGTTTTCTGAAGGTATTAACACGAATCTGTTTCCACAATTTCATAAGGTCGGTTATAGGAGGCATGTCAGTCCCAAAATTGCTCAGTACAGGAATTCATAATCGAAGGCGGTAAGAAGTGCATAGTATATCTGACTAGGTTTTGCCACCTGGCCCAAATGGGGGAGAGAGGAGGGAGTGAGGTAGATGATTCGAAAGTCTGTTATCACTGGCAAGTAATTCAAGCGCAATTCATCATTCTGCGTCCACCGTGCCCTGGGGCACACGCTGGACACACATCTGGTGTGACTGCAAAGGGGTTATAGATTTCAGAAAACCCGCGTACTTGGTGAACTCCAATAAAATGAGTTTGAATATCAAATATTCGATAGGCGCCGTTTGATAGTGCAAGAACTTTGAAAATCAAATAGAGTAACAAATTTGTGAAGGAGATCAGCCTCTCAGACATTTTTACCAGTACCTACACAGTTAAAGGAGACTGAAGCAAAATGGAAATATTAATTGTCGTCTTGCAATAAACATGAGTCTGTACACGTTACTCCCAAATGTATCAAAATACTCTTGAAGCCTCAAGAAGGTTGAACGCAAGCACTATGTTTTCATAAGTGCTTAGGTAATCCTCTTTTTTTCGAGGGGATTTTTGTCAGATTATTTCCGTGCGTTCGAGTGCAAAATCAGCATTCGGCTGAATATGGATGACCACAGGACCAGGTTGCATAGCATCCTTATCAATTGAAGAACTAAGCTGACTTGAGAACTATTATTACATTTAAAGGCAAGTCCTTTTCACGACAACTTGGAGACTCTAGCATAGCTCACCTTTGCTGGCGGGGGGATACGCTGACTGATAAAAAGATTAAAGATGTCTAAGACCGACATCACGAGGAACATAGACGCAATTAGAATTCCGGAATCTTTTTTGAGTTGCAGACGGACTTGTGATATCTTGGACTCGTTATATTGGGAAGTCCGTATATTCAAATGTGGTATTGGATTGGAATGATCTAACTGGGTAGTATGGTATTGCGTGAGAGGAGGAGGATGGCAAAAATGATGGGAAAGCCATAGTGGCGCAGTTGCCTTCTGGTGGGCGTAGTGAATGGCTTTCGGTCCGAGAAGAGTGTGATATAGAGCTAATTTACAGCAGTAAAGAAGAAAAAGAAGGTTGTTCGCTCTCTGTAATCGTGGCTTTATTCATTTGAGCTTTCGAAGTCATACTGGAGTCCATCGTCAGACACAAAAGCGGCAACAAAAATCACGCAACAGTTAGAGGGGACAGGGAAGAAACAAGCACCAGTGACACCAGTCCAGAGGTGACTGGCGTTTTGGCGAGCCAGCGAAGTTCTTCTGTACTTATATACACACCTGAAATGCGAACATTCGCCTCTATTGGTCAATTAACATCAGTTTAGATCGCAGGACCCTACCTGGGCTTGGATGATTGAGATGCTCACCTCAGTCGCGTCGAATTTTAAACTCCAACTCCCGAAATTCGGTTTGTTTTTATCTTGTGTGCGATGCCAACTGTGCACCTGGGCGCGTGGTATTGCATCTGCTGGTTTATTTCCCGTTCCGGGTCAACTGTGAGACCACAAGCACCTGGAATTTGAACCCCACGAAACAGGGATTACTTTAGTTCTTACCAGTAACTAACCTGTATATCGAATTATTCGAAGAAGCTCGGTTTCATATTAATTTCATTTTGTTAGGGGCAAATCAGATAAGCGGTATCGGTAAACTATCATTTTCTGTCCCGTTCGTTTGTATCAGCTGTCCAATGGGTGCTTTGCTGGCTCGTATTCAGCCTGATGTTCCGGCATTAAGCACGCAGGGAGTAACTGACATAAGTTGATCCTTCGCTGGTTACACTGTCATGGACAATATATAGGTGGGACATCTGACTTGGAAACCTAGCCTGGCAATACAGGTGGCCGTGGGCGAAATTGCAGCAGAGGTAACTATTCGCGTGTCCTAAGTCTAAAATTCACCCGAATCCAATCCTCAAGCCTAAACTTAAATTTAATGCTCACCCTAACCTTAAAACTAACCTTAATTCCTCTGGAAAGTAGAGCATGGCCCGCGGAATAGGATGCGTTTCTAGTCTCATGTCCTACCACAAACTATAGCAAGATGTCAAGGTTTTGTATACAGTCCGCGACAATAGTGCCCTCACAGTGCAGAATTCAGGAATTCGAAGCTAGGGGAAGAGCCCTGTTACACAATTATGGGTCGTCGTGAGCAATAATAGAAGTTGTACTAACTACACGCTGGAGGTCCGTCGCGTGTGGGGTCTGCGCAACTAGACCTGCCTCAAGGTCATGTTAATTGACCAGGCCGTAAGTGACCTTAACGGGCGTGGTCACGTGATGATGCACTTGGCAAGGCAAACCCAGCGTGGCTCTGCACTGGCCCCAGACCTGAACAACTTGCAACACTTTAGGAGCGCGCTACCAAAGTTATGAACAGAAACAGCATATGCTATGGGGTTTCCACTCTTTCCGTTAATGTTAGCTGTATTTGAATCGGGATACTAACAAAATTGCGGTCTTCCAACGACACCACAACCAGTCTTTTGGCAACAATTGCAAGGAACTCGCTTTCTTTAGCGGTCGTCGCTCAACTGATACGCATGGCTAATTTTTCGCCTCAGTCTCCTTATCACTTATAAAGTGCAAAGAAAAAATTGATAAAGGTATAGCGACAGAAGAAGTAAAAGGAATCCAACAGATAATGATCGATGCAGATAGCCCTCAGACAGAATGCGCATTTTCGGAGGCTACCTTAGCGGTGAAGTCAACCCGCGCAGTGCCATATAACAGTGCACCCAGGGCTGAATTAGCTAGAATAAGCATTCCCGTATCAGCAGAGTTGAAGCCCCAGTTGAGAAAGGTTCAACTTCGAAAAGGTCAAGTGCTCCTCAGAGCCCTATGAGTGAAGGCGCTTTAGATCGAGCACAATATGCAATCATCCATGATGCCTTACCTACAACAACAGACGACATGCACGGAGAAAAATGCACCAATAGCGCAGTCGTCTCCTCTTTGCTAGTCCACTTTGACAGAGCTAGAGTATCAGTGGATGATAATCAAGCTGCTGGAAACAATGGAGTGCCCGGTAAGGGTGACTGCATCATAATTTAGGGTCTCTAAGAGTCCCCCGCTAACAACCCCAAAGAACGAATTGCTGCACACTGGGAAATTCCAAGAACTCATAAACGAAATGCTGCAAATATCGGAGGAAATAATCATTTTTAAAGGCCTTTTGTCTTGGAAGTCATTTAAATGCCATCCGACAGTTCGACCGTCGATTACGACGAGGTCACCATATGCTCCACGGAAGGGTGGTGTAGGGACGGTGAGTTGCGCGTGATTTAGTTTAGTGATAGCAGACTTGCGTTGCATCTACTGCACTCGCTCCTCCTCCCCCCACCTGAGCCCGGTGTCATGACAGAGTCAAGAAAACCGGAGATGGGGGAGGGTGCAGGTAGCTGGCGCGGCCGGAGCCGCCCCTGGGCGTACCACCACACCTGGCTCGGATCCCACGGAGTTGGAGTGCCATAAAGGCCACATTAAGAAGGAGACATCGTAGCCTGAATCTCAGTCCACCAGTCAGCCACTGCACACAAAACACACATTGGGCTGACCACGCGGTCCGAGTGTTCCCGTCAGTTGGCAACCTTCCTAGTCACGGCTTTTAGCGCACCGTGATAGTTTCAAGCGCGTCAGATTGTTTATAGTGAGGAAAATGCGCTGAGCTCTTGACCTCACTCTCTCCCTCACCCCCAAAATCAGACCATCGTCCGAGCCAGTGAGTTGTCTAAGTGGGAGTGGGCGCATTGGCTGATGGGTAGGCGTACCCGTCTTCGCGCGCCACAGCACGACCTGGCCCCCATAACGCACACACCAGGATTAACTTACTCAGGGGATATGGAGTAGACATCGCCGTCTCACTCACATTCCACTGGTCAGCCACTCGACCCACACAGCACATACACTGGGCCGACGGCGTGGTCTGGTGTAAGCGTCAGATTGGCTGCCTTCCAAGCCATAGTTTCTAGGACACCGTGATATTCTCAGGTACATGATGATGGCGAGGGTGTTGTCTATGTATTGGTGTAGGTAGTGTGCACTGATGTGGATTAGCCGCCGGTGGTTTACCACAGCTGGTCGTGGAGGCATATGGGTCCTAATAGGCCCATGCGGTGTGTAAATGTGCGGGGGCAGTGAGGGCAGTGGAGGCGGGCACGTCGACTGTATGTCGGAGCCCCAGGCACTGGTTCCTCCGCCTCCGTGCGATGGATTCGCAGGGGACCGGCCAGGCCGGTGTGTGAGTTAAAGTTGCGGCGGCAGTTGGGGTAGGAGAAATCGGGAGAGGTTGAGCGGATGTCATTTGTCAAAGTGGGGGTGGCAGTGTCGTTAAGAATGGCAGAAGCGAAGGGAGTGCTTGGGATATCGGTGTTGACGGCATTGCGGTGAATTCCGCTGTCATGGATGCGCATGTAACCGAAAAGACCAATGCGATGAGTGAATGCACGAGGACATTGAGGGCAGTGGAGGCGGCGATCTCTGCTGTGGGTTGGTGCTCCAGGCACTGGTTCACCCGTCTCTGTACGATGGATTCGCAGGTGACCGACCAGGCCGATGCTTGAGGTGAATGTGCGGTCGCATCGAGGACAGTTTAGGAGAGAGTCCCCATCGCTGGTGGTGGTGGTTTTGACGGCGGTGAAGGCGGTTGTGGTTGCGATGGTGGGGGTAACAGGCGATGATTATTTGGATGTGGTCTCTATGATGATGGGAGTAATGGAATTGATGCCAAGAGTGAGGGTGGGGGAGTCCGAAGGAGGGTCGGCAGAATTTGACGTAGAAGTTTGAATTGACGGATTGCGTCCAAAGATGTCCGACCAGGCCGATTCGCGCGCGTAAGATGCGTTGAGAGCACGGGCATGTTGGAAGGGCCTAGGCATCGGCGGTTTTGGTCTTGGGCGCTGGTGACTTTTGTGCCGCCCTTTTGGCCTTCGTGGCGGTGATCCGGTTGGCCTCATAGATTGCTGAACCAGTCTTCACGGATCATCTCCATGCCGGTCTATCCTGGGCGAGGTCCTCCCAGGTCGCCGGGTTGATTTGCAGTTGCTTCAGACATTTCTTCAAAGTGTCCTTGTAGCGTCGTTTTTGGCCTTCCTGTCGGTGAGCACCCGTAGCGACATCTCAGTAGAAAAGTCATTTGGGTAGTCGCTCGTCGCCCATTCTTACCAGGCGGCCGCTCAGCATGGTGTGGGTGCTGAGGATGACGGTCCGCTCCTCGTCCGCTTCTTTGCCCGAGATCCTGTCCTGTCATCTCAGCTTCATTATTCTGCGGAGGCAGATGAGATGGAAGTGATTCAGCTTCCTGGCTTGGTTCGAGTAGGCGGTCCAGGTCTCCGCTCAGTAAAGGAGTGTCGTCAAGACGATGGCCTTGTACATCCTCAGTTTGGTGTTCAGATGAATACCGTGGCAATTCCACACGGAGGCCTGCTGCCGGCCGAAGGCCTGACTGGATTTGGAGATCCGTTGGGCAACCTCGTCATCGATTCTCGTGTTACGTGACAGTGCGCTTCCTGTAGATATGCAAAGGTTTCCACGTTTTGAGTTGAGCAACGTTGACATTGATTCGGGGAGCATTGTATTCCGCACTGGGTGGTGGCTGGGGCATGAGAACCGTTTAGGCTGTACTGATTGTTAAGCCAAAACCGGCGCAGCCTGCGGCGAAGAGGTCCATACTCCTTTGCATGTCCTCCTCCATCACGGTGTTAAGGGCGCGGTCGTCCGCGAAGACCGAGTCATGGACTGTAGTCGTAGAAACACACGTTGAAGCCTGCATGCGCCGACTGTTGAGAAGGTATCCGTCAGTTCTATAGGCGATGAAGATCCCAGGCTGCTCATCACGGTAGGCGTCCATCAGCATAGCCGAGAACATGAGGCTGAACAGGGTGGGAGTCAATACGCAGCCCTGCTTCACTCCGTCGGTCACTGCGAATGCTCCGGATACCATCCCATTGTGAGGGACGCGCGCCGTTATCTCTTACTGAAGCTGACGCACCATGTGCGTGAACCGCTAAGGACAGCAAAATTTCTGCATGACTTTCCATAGTGCGTCGAGATTCACCGTTTCAAAGGCTTTCGTCAGATCCCCGAAGGTAGTATAAAGGTGGGTTCGCATCTCCTGGCACTTCTCTTGTAGCCGGTGGGTGGCAAAGATCATGGTGGATGTTCCGCGGTGTCGGCGGAAGCCACATTGGCTTGCCGGGAGCAGTCCGTGCTCAGGTGACCGTTCAGACGATTAAGAAGGATACGGGCAAAGATCTTCCCGGTGAAGTTGAGCAACGAGATGTCTCTGTGGTTATCACAGAGTTGTCGGTTACCCTTCCGCTTGTAGAGATGGACAATGGTCTCGTCTTTGAAATCTTAAGGAACTTTTCCTTGGCACCACATCTCCTGGAAGAGTGTTGTGAGTTCTGCCATCAGCCGGGGCCTGCCGTGCTTGTAGACATCCGGTGGGATTGCGTCGGATCCCGGTGCTTTACCGCTGGAAATCTGCTGCACGGCCCGGATGGTTTCTGGTAAGGAAGGCGGCAGATCCAGGTCATTGTTCGTGTCCACTTGAGGGAGCCAGTCAATGTCAGCATCAGAGATGGCTGATGAACAATTAAGGAAACTTATTAAGGGCTCAGCCCAGCGCTTGAGAATTTTCGATTTCTCTCAGCAGTGTTGTGCTCTCAGAGCTGAGGAGCGGTGTGATCCCCTTGATGCGGGGACCGTAGATGGCCTTGATGGCTTTGAAAATGTTTTTCATTTCATTGCGGTCCACATACCCTTGGATTTCCGCAGCCTTTCGGACCATTCAGGCGTCCTGCATCTCCTGCAGCCGTTGCTGTACAAGGTGGCGGCATCTGAAGAAGGCTGCTTTGAAGGCGTTAGTCCGAAGGTCCATGTAGGCTTTGTGTAGTCCATTCATCTTTGCGAGTAAATTGCTGATTTAGGCGTCATTTTCGTCAAACCAGTCCTGGTGTTGACGGCATGCGCGTCCGAGGACTTCGAGCGTGGTGGAATGGATGACATTTCGCAGTCGCCATCATCGTGTCTCCACGGTGGCGTTATTATCTGGAGCATGCAGGTTCTCCAGTTTCTCGGTTATTCGGTTGCTGCAATGAAAACAGTGAGCAGGCAGATTTAAAAAAAGTATTTAACTTACCTGGTGGTCAATTACCTTGGGGTCTTCATCGGGATTGAAGTCGGAACCTCATCCGGGAGATGACGAGGCGGTGATCCGTCCAACCATCGGCATCGCGGGTTGCCTTAGTTACCAGCACTTCCTGTCGATCTCCCCTCCGGACGAGAGCATAGTCCAACAGTCGCCAGCACCACGACCGAGAGTCATCCATGTGGCCTTCTCCCGCGTCAGAAGACGGAAAAAATGGTTGGTCAACAGGAGACGGTGTTCCGCACACGTTCGCAGAAGAAATAGGCCGTTATCGTTACAGCTACCGCGACAGTGGGGACCCAGCACTCGCTGCCAGGCAGCGTGGTCCGTCCCGACGCGGGTGTGGAAGTCACCAAAGACAATTAACATGTACACTTTCGGCACAGTCGCCAGCAGTGCGTGCAGGTTCTCGTATATTTTGTCCTTCGCCGCATCAGAGCTCGTTATTGGGGGAGCGTAGGCGCTGATGATGGTGGCGAACTTGTCTCCCCGAAGAGGCAGGTGGAGGCTGATCAGGTGATCATTGATACCCTGCGGCAGACAGGGCGGACGTCCAACGATGTCGTTCCGGATGGCAAAGGCAACACCAGGGTCGCGTGTCTCTACCTGTGGATGGCTGCTACAGAAGAAGGTGTAGCCGGCACCCACCTCTTCCAGCTGACCCTGCTCAGAGAATCAGGTCTCGCTGAGGGCAGCAATTTCCAGCTTGTAGCGCGCCAGCTCCCGAGTGACTAACGCCATCCTCCGTTCCAGCCGGTTGCTCTTAGGAGTGTCTAAAAGGGAACGAACATTCCAGACTGCTAGTGTTAGCGGACTCACCCGAGCAGCCCGGAGGGTATGGTTTAGCGCGCCGGTCGTGACGGTTACCGGGAGTCGTGGTCGCTGAGAAGAACCGAACTTCGAGGAGCCACAGGTGAGAGTTGGGTACCAGTTATAGGTGGCCATAGGAGCATTCACCACCTGTACGAGACAAATGGAGCAACCAAATGCTATCTGTGTGGTGCTACCCCTAACTAGTACCCCTACACCCCTGTCACCCAGAGACATGACCACGACCCCTCAAAGTCGTCCTAGGTGGCAATTAACAAGCGAAATTAATCCTTTCCCGGCGTGTTTGACTGAGACACTCGCAAAAGGGAGTGTTTTTTTCAGCCGGATTACTCCCCCACTGAACGAATGAAGTGTCGTGAATTGGTCCTGGCATTGAGAACACGGCGAACCGACGGATAACAGAACCTGATAATCTTCAATGATCAGATAGTAAAATGACTCTCTTCCCCGTTATGACTCAAACCGCTTTGTATAACCGCACAGCTACTCCAATAGACTGAGTCGGAGCTAAAAAGGATTTCGCCTGAACTCAAAGCTGACATTTATTTACACTAACGCACAAAGCCTCCTATCAAATGTTGAGGAACTGATAATCCATATTTGTAACCTGCTCCCAGATGTTATCCGATAACAGAAACCTGGTTTTCGGAAATGGTTAACGATATTGAGCTTGCACTACGTGGATTACAACTGTTTCGCAGAGAAAGAGAAAATCGAAGAAGTAGAGGCATAGCAAAATTTATAAATAATGGCTTGCATGTTTCAAAAAACGTCTAAGTTGACTTGTACGGAAGCTGTTTGGTTGACCATAAGAGCAACGGGTTCTCAAAATTTTGATATCTTAACGGTGTATCGACCATCCGGAAACGACCATGAAGCTTAGGCCCAATTTCTGGATGGGCTCAAGGTATTTTCTACGCGGCCGAATACTCTCATCGTTGGGGACTTTAATGCACCTAACATTGACTGGAACTCCACCTCCGCCGACTGCTCTGAAGCAGCGTTTGATCAGCAGCTTCTGTGCACAACTGGCAGTTTGCTTCTTGCCCAACACGTCTTGTTTCCGACGAAGGTTCGCGAGGGCCAGCAAATGAACTGCCTTGACCTTGTGTTAACTAGGTCACCTGAAAACATCGACTTTGGGAATTGTGTACCTCCTTTAGGCATGAGCGATCATGTGGTTCTCATGTGGCAATGTACATTATTCTCTTTGCCGACTTAACCGCTTGATCTCTGACCAAATATTTGGCGTGGGGATTTCGAACAGATGAAAAATGACCTTTCTCCTATCGTCTGGACATCCATATTCTCCGAAAATATCGACGAGGCTTGGGGCCAATTCAAAGACGTAGTCCGCAACCTCATTTATAAACACTGCCCAATCATGCGAAGAAAACTAACAAACAGACCTCACTGGTTGACTCTATCCTGAAAGAAACAAGTTAACAAGAAGAAGTAAATGCGGGAAAAAATCCCGCATGGATAAGTCAGAAGAATCCCTCAACAGCTACAAGTTGCAAGGAAACCGAGTCAAAATTCTCATCGCCAGAGAGCAACAAGTCTTCGAAGAGGATCTTTTGAACCATACCATGGTTAATCCGAATGTCCTTTACAGTAACATAAGGTAGAGCACGCAGAACAAGGATACAATCCCATTATTGCGGACTGTCGAGGGCGCGGAAAGCTCAGAGGACAGGGATAAGGTTGAACATCCTTCTCAGTTCTCCCGGTCTGTCATGATAACAGAACCTGAATATTTTCCCACCCACTTGTGAAGACGAGGTAATGCCTACTATGGAAATAGTCCACTTCGCCGAATAAATCATTCAAGAAGGGTTCCTAAACTTGAAAGAGTTGACCTCCCCAGGCCCCGATGTAATCCCGGCCAAGCCGTTGAAGGAGGTAGCTTCTGAAATGGTCAAAATGCTAGCCTTACTCTACCAGGCGTCGTTTGCTACTGGATGTCTACACTCCGATTGGAAAACCACAGCCATCACTCCGCTATTCAAGAACTGCACAATGGTGGCCAAGTCACCCATGTCTGTATGCAACTCATCAGGCGTGCCTATATGAGAAGCCTCGTGCGGCCGCGCCTAAAATTTGCCATATAGGCATGGAGACTTGGACTGTCAAGGACAGTACCGTCTTAGAGAAGGTCCAGAGGCGGGCGACAAAAATGACTAAAGGCCTGTGAACGCTAACCTATGAACACAGACTATTGAACCTCAACCTTTTTCCAATTTCTTACAGGCAACTACGAGGCGATCCCATACTAAGCTTTCACATTATGAATGGCGTGAACTGTTGCTTTATTCCCAAGGATTTTTCACTCTGACTAACACGCCCAGTTTGCGAGGTCACCCTTTAAAACTACGCACAGGTAAAGCAAGGGCCGATGGACGCAAGTAATTTTTCTGTTACAGAATGGTTGCAGCTTGGAACCCTCCCCCGCGGACGTTGTTCTCTCTACCACCGTGAATTCCTTTAAGCGCAAACTATGCTTATCAACCCCTCCATTTTAATTAAATTTATGTAATTACACTACTTATAATACTTGAGTAGTATTTATATGTATTTTGTCGACTAGCAAATGGCTGCTTGCTTTTCCCGTTATTATGGAAAAAACATCTTTTCAGTTTTCCTTATGTATCGATGTTTTCTAAGCCCTTTTGTAACCAATAGGGAGCTCAAATGTGTTCGCCTATCCTTCCATTAATAAAACGGTACCTAACTGAACCGCACTTCTTACCTTTTACCTTCCCATCTTAGATAAAGTTTCTAATCGGAGGACAACGACAATAGCGAACCTCTACTCAAATATTCTTTACCGTCTCCGAGTCCGCGCCGCCAATGTCAAGGGCATTGGGGAGCCCTCCGCGGCCTCTCGTGGTATCATAACGCTTCCAAAACCCCCCACAAAAGTAGTGCAAAACGTCTCTGGAGGTGGTGGGAAGCATGGAACCCTGGTGGTACGATGGGAGCCCCTGCCATACTACGAACACAATGGAAATAGTTTTCACTACGTGGTCCGTTGGCGGGCCAAGGAGGACTTGGAGTACACAGACACTGTTGTCTACAATCCAATGGTAGTGGAAAATGATACGAAGGTGCAGCTTACAATAACGTTGGCCGAAGAGCGATTTTACAAACCCTACGTGGTTTCTGTGCGGGGGGTAAACGAGATTGTAAGTTTTTGTACCTGCTGTCTTTTCGTCCCTTCCTTCCTATTGCTTGGCCCTTGATCTATTTAGTGATGCCAGTGGATTCTAGAAGAGAATGCTGTACTCCAAAAAATAGGAAGAGAATCCCCTAGAAACTGTTCATGCACATACTTGCTTAATGGCAGTTTCGCTAAAGAAAACATTGGACCTTTCTAGTCAATCGTATCTTATTTTAGGACATTTGGAGGATTTATTTTTATTAGAGCAGGCCAATCATCCCTTAATGGTGACGGTGCTGGATGAAGCATGGTTTCCTCGGCTCAGGTGATGCATTACAAACATCCATGCTCAGTGGTAGAACGCTGGGAGAGGATCCCGTATGTGTTCATGAAATTTATTTATATAAAATGCCTCTTTATTTCATATAAAAAGGCATTTGGTAATGGTATTTGAGCTAACTTCTGGGTAAGTTAGGGCTAGGATTGCAGTTAGGAATAGCTTCTGAGTACGGTAAATGTTAGGTTAGGATCAATCTTAGGGTCAATTTTAAAACACAGTAATAGGAACCCTTTATATAATTTAGTGCATGATCACCTGTATTACGGAGCGTTCATATTTCTGCGTCCTGCCAGGGGTGTCTCATAATAGATTCCTAGCTAATGCTTTTCTCAAGTTTCCTCCGTTTACGTCGGTGTTTGCATCTCCACGAATAGCTGGTATATCGCTTTTACTGTTGCCCCATGTTGTGCATTATTTGAGGACTGACCCTACACTTCTTTGATCCCAATGGATACCCCGTTTCTTGGGCATTAAGTTGACTGGAAGCACTCCGGATAACTCAGGCACAATCGTGCAGATGTATTCTTTCCTTTTTTGACTCTGGGAAGCGGATCCTCGCGCTTTCCTGCTATTGAAATGACTGAATCGAGGTTTTTGCTCGAGTGCTTCCATGTGCTTCTTACGAACTGCGTGCCTGACGCGTACTTTTGCATTTACTTTCTAACAAAACCGGTAATTGGTTTGTTTGACTATTTGAACTTCACTGTTCTGCAAAATAACAAACAGAAATGAGTATCCTGGAAATGTTTCAAATTACAGGCCCATAGTCATCGAATGATCGGATAGAGTTTATTTTTAACCAACATTTTATACGGGAGCAATGTTCAATCGATTCACCCACGTTAAAGGGGAATCCTAATAGCCTAACTGTACAACCATTGTCAGGTTTCGAAGGAACACCGAAGGGCCCAGTAACGTGGATGGCAACCCATTACCAACTGATACGCAACAAGCAATTTTGTTGTCATTAATGGCAACCAAAAAATCACGCATCTGCGTTTGCTTGGCTCTCTTTTGAAGGCCAAAACTCGAAGCAACCGGTGTTCGAGAAATATCACAAAGGTTAATAGGTGTGAAAGGGCGTGCCCCAAGAATTTCAGGGTTAAATGTTCTCCGGGTAACAGGACCTAAAGCAACTCAATGTGATGCCTAACCGATATTGAGTACTTTGTTGATAGTGCGTTGTAGAAAATCAGTGCGATTCCATTCACTGGTCCAGAGTTTTGACATGGCGTTTGGAGAGTGCGACTGTCTGAAACGCAACCTAGATTTTGCCCTAGAAACACTTTTACAATGAATTATAAGGTTGGTACAGAGCTATTTTTGTCAAAATTTCCATCACATACGGCTGCCGGACTGGTCTTTCGACAGCTATTCCGTTCTTTTCCCGATGAATCTTAGTGGCTTCTCTCCTTTTAGTCCACACACAGTGAGCATTTTTTTGCCTTGATATGACAGGACCTTACAGCAAACACTTCCGGGTCCATTTTTGTTATCGATAACATTCAGCCTTTTGTTTTTTTAGCATCTTCAATCATCGATTACCTTAAAAACCCTTGCACCATCACCCACCTCATTTAGGGCCCTGGACCGGAATCAGATCCGATGATAATAATGTCTGCTGCAAGGGTTCCTACGAATGCGCCCAGGAATCCCCAGGCATCCATGTTGAATGCCAGTGCCTTAGGAGTAACCTGGGACCCACCACTTCTATCACCAGAGGAGGGTCCCGTCTCCGGATACCGTATTCTCTACTGGCGTCGCGGTGTTGAATGCCTCTCCCCTGGCCTCTGACATTGAACGGTGGGAACAGGGACAGCGACTAACTCTCTATGGGGACGTAACAAGTGGCACTATCATAGGGTTAGATTCAGACAGCTACTACTGCATAGCAGTTCAGGTAAAGTGGTCGCTTAATTTTTTTTTTCGAATTTCGTCTCTCATTGTTTTGCTGCAACTGCAACAAGAATCCAATAAATTTGGAAATTATTTGTTCATATTAACTATGAGCACTTTTAAAGTAACTGTCATTTCAACTCAGCCTCCTATGCAGAAAAAAATGAACAGAAGACAAACATGATTAAGACACGGGATTAGGAACCCTCAATTATACCGTTATCTGAATTTCCTTGGAAGTTAGCATAGGGTTACCTGTATTATAGGAGAGGGGGACGGTTATTCCTGTGTCTTACCCAATCACGCTCAATAGAAATGTTCTGATGAGAAAAATAAGTAGATTTACTCAGGCATGCTCTCCAAGCTGATGTATAAATGTTTACTAGCGCTTGACGGTTTGAACATCCATTTAAGGACACTGAACTATCTAGGTGTCTTTCTTACCTATTCTTTTACGAATTAAATGGTTATTTAAAAGTGCGTCATTGAACGAATAATTTGGTCCTGTCGTGAGAAATGGTACTTTTTCCAAGTCTATTTTTGATTTCAATGCAGAAAAACATCTTGATACCAAAACATTTTCCGATCGCTTGTCATTTGCTACCTGCAGCTTTATGACGTAAATTAAGAGTAAAAAATACAGAACGGGTTGGATTTGCTCGAAAAATGAATACGAAAATATCAACGCCAACTAAAGGCTAGGTCATTTGGGCACTTAATTAAATGGCTTTAAAAGTGATAAAGCAAAATCGTCTGCTTCTGACACAAAAAGGGCCCTCTGCGTGCTCAATTTTGCATGTATGGCCCCGATATGGCCCCACTGAGAAACAGTTTACCTGTGCAAACAATTAGGCTATGTGGTAAACCTAACCTTGTCCTGATCACCAATAATTCTGTCGTGTACACACATCATTGGCCATTACCATGCCTTCATTCTTTTTCTATTGCGCGTTTAAATGACCTCTTAGCCGCGATTAGATGGCATTCAAAGCTAGTGTCTTGCTGTTTTTATATTAATTTTCTGTAAAATTGAATGAAACCTTTACTAATTACTCGCTATCCATGTTCTGAAGTTGCAGAAAGCTTTTTATACCAAATCACGAACTAGTTTATTGTCTTCATTCGATAAAAAAATCATTTGCGATTCATGAGGGGAATTATGCGTTCCGTTCTGTAATTGGTCAAAACTTGGTCCACTTTCGCACTATATTTCATTGCCAGGTCCTGGAAATTAAATTCAAATAATCCTGCCCAGTAATTGCTCTTCATTTCGTTTGAACAACATGAAATTTGTGGCATCTTTTGCTTGTGCCTTTTGACTGCTCATCAAAATTTTCCTCCTCGTCCACTGCCCTTATTCTCTTGACTCCTGAGTGGACTGAAAATTTCACTCTCGCACTCTTATCCAACTAAGTTTCTATTTTATAATAACTTCAAAAAATAGAAAAACCTGTTTTCATTCTCTTTTCACCTATTTCAACCTTTTGGGGTCATAACTTCCTTTGGGAATTAACAGTCCTTTAACACCGCCGGAGACAGTCCACCTTCAAGTTTCACTGAACAGACAACTTACAAGTTGGCGCCACAGTCCTTCCCTACCATGGTTGTACTAAATAGTACCGAATATCCGCGCACTGTTCTACTTAACTGGATCGGGGTGCAGACCACCGGCAACGAAGAGTCAGTGCTGGGTTACAAGATTCGCTACTGGCTTGCGGGTGCTAACTTCAAAGAGACACACAAGGATATCGACGTCGGGATGCGTACCTACGGGTTCATTCAAAGACTTGAAGTTAACAAGCGCTATAACGTCCGCATCTTTGCTTACAGCCGGGGTGGCGTGGGAAAAATGAGTTCACCCCTGGTCCAGTTTCAAATGATTCCGAAACGCTTTTGTGTGCCTGGAGCATCCTGGGGTCAGTTCTTCAAGGTTTTGTTTCGCTGAAAACTTTTCCCTCATTTGTCCAAATGGTGCTCCTTCTCTATCTCCATGATATCTTTTGTGTGTAACTGCTCCTGTTTTATTCATGCCCTTTTTATCCGTTACGTTCTCTGTACGATAAACAGTGATCGTAGCAATTGAATGCCCCAACGTGGATTTGATAGCTAAGTGTCTCTTAGGGTCACACTTAGATGTCCGTAATACAATTACCGAGATTGTATATTATTAAAGACACTAAAAATCGATTGTATAAGGATCGCTTACTTGACTGCCCTGGAAGGACACGGAAATAGAAACCTCACGTTATACTGGTAGCTTTGCGCTGAATTCCAGGGAACTAAGGGTTACTGTTAAGGTAAAGTTTACAGTTTGGGATAGGGTTAGTATTAAGATTCAACTTAAATTTATTGTTTGGAGAAGGGTTAGGGTTAGCATTAGGACATGGGAACCTTTTATTTGTCTGAAGTTAAGTACAGTGGACCTGCATTATACGGGGTTGTACCTGTTCCATTGTGCAGCCAATAGGGACTTATAAGTGATTCATCTATTGACTGGCCTTGATTTATCGCCTTTAGTTCATTCTAAAATTATCAGTGATTTTGTTCATTGACATGCGGGTTTCTCGTATTTTTACTCGCAAAACCATCATTTACAACCCTAACACATGCTTCGTAGTTGACTTGCCAAGATCGGTTTTTTCGAACTTTCTAATTAAGGACTTTATTAACTTTATGTAAATTTCTGATTTATCTTTTTTCAGATGGACCAGATATGCGATATAATTTCGTTTGTGCCGGCACTAAGGCGTTTGTCTCCACGACCGTTCTGATGCTCACTCTTTACTTTTTACTTTTCCCTTAACTATACTTGACCCAGGATTATTATTTTTTAACATGCGCCTTGCATCAGACGCTGTATATACCTGTTTCAGAAGGAAATTGCTGTCTTCTGATTCACCTTTTGTAAATGAAGAAGTAAAAATGCTCATTTTAATTTTAAGGTTTTTTAATCTGTAGCACAATTTGTGCGATGCCCGGTCCATGAAGTTTGACAGGAAAACGATACTCCTTACAAACTGGTGCAACAGTTACTGGTTTTCGAAAAATCGACTCCGAGACAAGTGGACTTCCACTTGACTCATTCTTATCACATGGAAAACGACAGATAAACGACAGGAAAACGATAGTTCTTACAAACTGGTGCAACAGTTACTGATTTTCGAAAAATCAACTCCTGAGACAAGTAGACTTCCACTTGACTCATTCTTATCACATGGAAAACGACAGGAAAACGATACTTCTTACAAAATGGTGCAACAGTTACTGATTTTCGAAAAATCGACTCCGAGACAAGTGGACTTCCACTTGACTCATTCTTATCACATGGAAAACGACAGATAAACGACAGGAAAACGATAGTTCTTACAAACTGGTGCAACAGTTACTGATTTTCGAAAAATCAACTCCGAGACAAGTAGACTTCCACTTGACTCATTCTTATCACATGGAAAACGACAGGAAAACGGCAGGAAAACGATACTTCTTACAAAATGGTGCAACAGTTACTGATTTTCGAAAAATCGACTCCGAGACAAGTGGACTTCCACTTGACTCATTCTTATCACATGGAAGGGTATGTCGATGGCCTTTATAGCTCACGGAAAAAGTCGTTACGCATTCACCTATAAAAATTGCGATGGTAGTTGCTAAGGCTTTTGGGGATATATTGACACGCGTGTCCTAGATACTTAATGGACAAGGCTTTCCGTTTGCACTAACCTATCTTGAATTACGAGAACGTCATTGGCATTAGCGTAACCATCGTTAACGTGAAACATCGTCCGGATTACAGTACATGGTTGAAAAGAAGCTTCCCAGTTGATCAAGTATTCGTGTGTAAATTTTTCCACCTTGAATTTTAAGACTGAACACGCCATGTTATCATTTTCTCAGCCGTTTCGAATCGCTTGGTATAGGTTTCTTTCAAGTCTTTTTAAGGTTTTTCATTTCCAGTCCTTGACCAGAAAACAGTAGTGCACAAATTGATCGACTGCATCAACCATCAAGTCACCCAGAAGTCAAGGAGTAACTCAAATCAGTATTAAGCCATTAAATAGCATTAAATATTTCACATTGTTTAAGACTTCGCAGAATTTTTTGGAGGTGAAAACCGTAAGACCAATAACCAATCGTGTTATCGTGAAGGGTTAAATGGAAAGCATTCATTCGACACGGTCAATCCCGTAGACGATAGGGGTATGCCAAGATGGACACGATGGGAGACCGAGAAGAGTATTGCCAGAACCGTACGTATAACGCAGCTAATACGGCTAACAAGATGACACGAGCTCGTACGGTTCCAGCGTTTGGAGCAGAATTTTACCCTTTTGGCGTGCTGTAATCAAACAACTTTTACTGAGACCGAGATTGTACAGGTAGATCAGCAAGCAGTTGCAGTACGCCGTCTCTTCAGGAGAGTGTATGTGTCATTAAAGTTGTCGGAACTTTACGCGTGCACCTGCTCATATCTCTCAGAAGTTGTTCGGCTCTTTTTAGTGGCCTATTGTGCATGCCATCCATTGGCGAGTGGTGCAACGCCGATTGGCCTCAAGCTTTCTCCATGCTAGCGTCAAGTCATACGCGGCCCTGACAGCGACCGGACGGGTAGTGTGAGACGGACATGAAGGTTGAATGAATAAACTGCCACGCTGTCGATCACTGAAGCAGATAGCACCAACTCTCTTCACCATATACGGCTCACCTTCTTATAAAACATTACGCATTATCTATAAGAAGTTTCCGGCTAAATGACTGATTAACTCAAAATTTGTTTGTCTTTCAAGTGAAAGTGACGAGAAGATACTAGAAAATAACCTCGCATTAACATCTACTAATCAGTAGCCTTTGAGGTAGCGGTATAAATATTTCTTTTTTCTCCTGAATAATCCTGAGTATCCCAAAACTACTAGCACTTAGCTTTCGTCGTCAGGAGTTTTTGAACTGCTTACAGGATCCGTACCGTATATTTATTTGGATATCGTCAGGAAAATGGAACTAAATACAATTACCATTATTTTTGACCGGTCTAGTACTCCACAATAACACGAACAGTTGGCCAGTTGGACTTTTTTTCACAAACACCGACACGAAAAAGAAATGGACTGCGATCGGCCACAAAAATGTATTAAAACCTAGAAGTCATGCTGCTCGACAAACTGCGTTTATGGATAGTGTCCCTTCCAGCTTTGTCAGTATCCTATTCGCTCCGCTTCAAGGAGAAGGTTTGAAGAGGGCAAACAAATTTCAGGAAGACATGTGCAATCACATCCTACGAGGGCACTGTGAACGCGAACAATGTGCGACGCAGTCGACTGCACGTTTTAGGCATGCAGCGGATGGACGCGTGCACGTGCTTTTCAGTAAGATTGATACTTCCCACGAATTTGAACATTCCGAAGAGCATTATCGCTCTTTCGGTGAGGGGAACTCGAACAGAATTATCCAAATTTTACTTGAATATACTCTAGACACTATGTATTATAAAGGTGGTCATAAATAACATCAGACAGGTGCCTAAAACCTCAATGTGGCTATCTCTCACCAAGCATGGCTTAATTGTTTCAGAAAATTTAAAGTACTGGACAGGCATAATCGCAGCCATATCAGAAATTCGCCATGGCAGCTAAGACAGATGCCACTCAAGAGGTTGTGGATTCCACACCTAGGCCATGTGCTTTTGCCTGTGCAGTGATCGTGAACCCAGTAGCAATTGCTTACTGCTAACTTTGAGTTAAATTTCTCTCATGATCATGGCTTATGATGTGAATCCACTTCCTGTGAGATTAAAATTATGTAACAGAAAAGATGGTTAAATTTGGCATTAAATGTGCAAGTAGGCTTTAGAAATACAGTAAAAACCTATAAGAAATATGTTAATAAAAAAACGCATTTACCAGGACTGAGTGGTCTAAATAAAACCAGTAGGCGTTTTTCAACTGCTTCCTGTAGTGATTTTACACGACTAACGAGTACTAAGATGACAGCATATTGCATTTGTTTAAAAATTTGTACGAAAGCGGCTAGCCCATAGGTCAGGCATTCCTTTCAATCGTAAAATGTCAAGTAAATTGCAGAAATGGAAATAAAATAGAGGGCAATACATAAAAAGTGTCTAATTAAAAAAAGTATCAGTCAAATGACAGCTCTAAAACATGAACCAGATATACACGGACATCGGATTTCTCTAGTAAACAGGTCATATCCAAGTATTGCGCACAAGATCTCGGATTTATTAAGCCAATTTGGAATAAACAGGGTCATAAGCCAGTCCGCAGGCCGCTCGTCTGTAATTTTCAACACATTGGATCAATAATGCGGTGAACTTTGGTAGTTCAGATAGACTGGGTAAGTTTCTAGCTTAGCTCACTCTAAAAAAACAGATTTATGAGTGAACAGCTTTCAGTTAATTGCTTTCGGATAACTGGAAAATAACTGAGTTACTTGCGGAAACACCAACCGTCAACCCCACCGCAATAATGGAACATTCTAGGTCAAGCATTGTCATCAATAAGTGCAGCCAGTACAGTCCTATTGTTATTACCTCAGCTTGTCTGTGAGATATTGAATGAGCACAGGGGAAGATGGTTAATTCATCACGTGGGACATTCGTAAATGATAATTCAACTTTCCAAATATTAGACGTTTATGAAGGTCTGTTGCTCTTTGTTCTCGTTACATAAATTAAATGTATCCTTTGATGCATGTATTGCAAAATCACGTTGAAATACTGTCATTTTGGAGGCAATACTCTGTTCTAACATGTACTGAAGAGAATTCGATAACGATTGAATCAGTCGCAATGGTAATCTTTTCCCTTGATATCCTGGCAACCCACATATTCTCAAACTATACGTATCTAGAGATTTTAATGATGACGCAGTTCTATTACCAATCGCTGTTTGCACGTAGATTTTTATCATTTAAGGAGCAAAGACCTCCGCTCCTAAAATTTAGTTCTTTTCTGACCTTTCCCGGTGGGTCGTCATTTTAATTTTTAGAATCAATAGAAAGCAAAGGGGAAGCCATCGGGAAATATGTTGGTGCAAATAGATCAAATGCATTTTCGCCTGAAATAATCTGTTTTATTTGTCCATCAATGAACCATCCACATCATGAACTCGTTCAGTTCTTAGTGCAGGACAAACCGGGACAAAGGCGCTATGAACGCGTTGAAGCAGGCTTTTAGATTTTTGTGTAGTTTTTTTGGCAGAGTAAACAGCGTGGGTCCATCCTTATTTCGAACACTTTGTAGAAAAATCGTACCAATTAAAATAAAGAAATAAATTTTTCTACCGCCAGTTTACAGGCAAGCTCAGAAGAAAAATGCAGTGTGGGTTGGGCTAGCAGTGAAAAGTTTTTTTTTAAAGAATATAGTTATAAGTGTTTTTCTTAATTTCATGTTACTCAGGAGAAAAACAACTGCTGCCCATAGGATGATAGCAATTCAGAACGAGAGGGGGCAGTACAGGTGCAGTATGTCTCCCTGTATTTTTATGAAACCCTTATTCTGCAGCAGGCAAGGGATGATTTCCGTCTGCTGAAGGATTCCACGGTTGCGAGTTGCGATCGTTCGCAAGACAAGACCTTAAATCGGGCTCAGATTCTGCGCACTCCGTCAAAAGGGAACACAGATTTGACCGTGTCATCACCCAGAACTCCTAGTGGCTGTTCTGAATGAAGAAACCTAGTGATAGTTCTCCTAAACAAAGAATAACTTCACATGGTTTTATATTTCAGGATAGTTTATTCCACATTGTTATGGCGTTTACGGAAATATCCGACGATGCATAACTGTGTGCGCTATTGGAAGACATAAAAGACGTTGCGGTGACCTCTGCACCGAAAGTGGTCAAACTGCCTCACAATGGTGAGGGAATAAAATATACGACTGCTTAAAAGCTTAAACAGTAAAAAGATTCCCTTCTGTAATCGGCGAAACCATAAGGGATCAATGATTATAAGCACACAGGGTTGTTGATACGTCAGATTACGGTGCTCCGACGATAAAACTCTTTTAGTAAAGACATGATGAACCGAGTTCATTTTCTTCCGTTCATTAGCACTCAGAAGGCTAAATAGAAACTAGCAGTATTCCAGGCTAGGCTTTACGTACATTTTACAAAGGTGAAGTTTAATATCAATTGTTTTTAAATTTTGGAGGATAAACCTGGTAGTTCTGCGTGTTTTGGATACAATGAGGGCACAATGCTATGAAAGATTAAGGCCGCTGGAGTATGATATTCCCGAAGCTTTAATATCTCTGGACACATTAAGATCGGGACCATCTATGTTAAGTTAAGGCTGATGGTAGTCATCAATAACCGTAACGGAGTATTTTCACCAAAAAATGGAAAGTACCACGGGTCAAAGCCCTCAACGTTTTTTTTGAGACTTACAGAATAAAGTTGCAGGATGTGGGCTTGTATTGGTAGGTAAATTATAACCATTTGCGTACATAAGGGCGCTACCATCCTGAAAAAAATCCTGGTACATCATCGAAAAAAGGCAAAATAAGAGCTGACCATGAATAAATTCACTGCTCACAGGGGTGGTGCTGGAGCTTATATTAGAGATTATCAGAGGATTTTAGCAGATTTTAATTATTCAAATCTGTCAAAATCCTCTACTAATTAATTTATCCTGGTAGTCATCTGGTGGATTCTACATTGATAACATAGGAAATCCTGCTTGGGCAGTCAGCGTACTCTATCAAAATTAGTGGATTCCATACATGGCAGTAGGCTGGACGGATAACTTTACCGAAGTGTTTTTAAGAGCACGGCTCCCAGTGGGGTCCTCGTAGATCAGTTGGCTAGAGCCTTGGATGTACTAAAACCGCCCTTCACTGGCCTGGGTTCGAATCCAACCGAGGATACCGAGTTTTTGATATATGGATTAATTGAATATTGGAAATCTTACGTACTGTCATCAGGTCTTGGGAAGACCTGGTCGAGGTCAAACGGCAGGTCTTATGTCTGGGAGTTCAATGGAGGTGCTTTCCATTATTGTACACATAAATAATTGGAAGTCAGTTAAGTTCGGTGCGGCCTATTGAGGGTAATAGTAATGAAAATTTGGGAAAACCCTATAGGGCGATCTGGGCAGAGGAATAAAAAAGAAAAAATTAAAGAAGAACGTCAATTTAGGCTCAATAAGTGTAAAATCCTCTCCATTAAAAAATCGCCTAAACAATCGAAAATACATTCAAAAAATGCAGAACCGATATTCTTCTTTACTGCTTGTTACACCGAAGAATCAACTTCTGTAACGATGTCTTTCGTGATAAATTTTCCCATGGATTTTATCGCTTAACTAAAAGGATTCAGCTACTGAAACGTGACAAGGTCGTGTGCAGCTGAACCACCAATATTACCTGTTCTCCAACCTGTACTAGCCCGTAGTTGCATCCCAAGAAACAAACGCGTGGCAATCTGCAATGGGAAAACACCGCAACACCACCAAATTGGATAACGTTAATATCTGGACAACTTCAATAATGCCTCTTCCAAAGGCAGTTCCCACTTCAGACTCAACTTCTGCCGGCTATCCAGCAGTTCTAAAGAACCCTTAGTTGAGAGCGAAAAAACCGATGAGTGGCAAGATAGAATTGGGAAACACCAAAACATGATTATAAAGTTAAAAATAACCCTAATGAATCCCTCTGGACATTCAGAGGAAAATATGGTCAACAGTGTATTGAAGGATGACCTTAACTGAGAGAACTGCGTAGTTATCCAGGGCTTACCTGAATCAAATGCTCACACCTCAAAGGAAAGGAGATCCGCTGATCTTGCTATGTTTCAGCACATGCTGAAAGATATACTTCATTCCGGAGAGAGAATAACCGTTCGCGCAGCCTTCAGGTTCGTAAAAAAAGGATATTGCACAGTCAGAAAATCCGAGACCACGGCCTATAAAAATTGTCTTGGACAACAAGGAAGAGGCTAAGCTACTTCTTTCAAGAAAAACCAACATTTGAAACTCTCATAAGCAGGTTCTTTTCCGCTGGACTACTTTCCAACAGAACGCCTGAAACGCCGCGACTTAGTGATAGAAATGAAGAGGAGACTTGCAGCTGGAGAGAACAACCTGGTTATTTTCAGGGGACGCGTGATACAGAGAAACGCAGCATTTCTCTGGAACCAGCCAATGCTCATTTAGAATTTAAAATTTATATTTGGTTAGAACCGGCAAGGCACTGTCTAAGCAAACATTAGTAACGAAATAAAGTTATGACAATATGTGCAGATAAAATGTACAAATACATAACTTGTCCTGCTATGTCAACAGTTAGCGATGTTTTAAAATTAATGGTGAACTAGAAAAAATAGGCAGGGAAAAAACTCCTACCATAAAAATGGAGGCAGAGTTCAATAAGCCTTCATTTTTTAATAGAAGGTAGGAGAAAAAAATTGCTTAGGAAAAAATAGTCAGGTGGTAGACTAGGGTAATACGGTAGTAGCATTTCAGAATGAGATAATGAAACGTCGAGGTGATTCATTCTTGATCACTTAGGCGTATGAAACAAAATCTCCCGAAAATGCGTCAATGAACTTAAGTCCTCAGCATCTTAGGATCCAGAATTGAATTCTGATGATGGTTAGTATCCAAAGAAACGGTTGCATTTAGACTGTGGACCACCGAATGTGTACGTTTGAATGACGTCATAGTTTGGATGACTGGTGATATAAGGAGCCATCATAGTTCATGGGCGACCTGATGTAGCGAAAATATAGTTTCAAGAGGGTCACTTAAATTCCCGATGGTCCTTTCTCGGAGTCATGGGAAAAGCTACTGGGAAAAGATGAGGAAAGTGGCAAATTAGCTTTGGCAAACTCTAGACAAACGGAATTTGGCTCTGCCGAGTGTTGAACACTTAAATTTCTGTATATAAACGCCCAAAGTGTGTTTGCGAATCTAGACTTACTGAGAATACAGGTAGCCGTTCTGTCTCCCGATACTATAGCAATCACAGAAACATGGCTGTCACAGAACATCAGTTATTTCAAAGTAGCCTTATCCGGGTACCAGTTATTCACGAGAGACTGCACCCACCCCCAGAATGGAGGAGTTGCGATGTATTTTAAATGAAATTTTACAGTGTGTGAAATGATAGAGAAGATTGGCAATGGTATTGAGGCTATTTGTCTAGCCATAAAGACGCGGGGATTGCATTCCCTTGAATGCATGCCTCTCTACCGACCACCGATGACAGACACCGACACTGATACTTGTTTGTTGGAGAACATAAAGGAAATTAGTAGTCGAACTGATGTTGTTCTCGTGGGTGACTTCGATGCACCCAGCATTCGATGGAACGATCTGCGGGCGCACGGCTCAAAGTTTTCCTTAGATCACCGTCTGCTAAAGTCAACACTTGAAGCTCTTCTCACACAATATGTATTTGTTCCAACAAGAGCGCGTGGAAGACAACAGGCTAGTTTTTGAGATCGCGTCTTCACTAAAGATCCTGACATTATAGACGAGGTTTACTGCCTACCTCCACTTTGTCGAAGAGATCATGCAGTACTTTCATGGGAGTACGGTCTATAATCTGTGTCATCTGCAATAAATGAAACCAGGCCCAATCTATGGTGAGGAGACTTTTGCAAGATGAGAGCTGAGGCATCACGAATAGACTGGGGTGGTCTCTTCTCCGGGAATGACACTGAGGACTGGAATTTCTTTTAAGTAGTGTTTGTTGAATCTAATACTAATAATAATAATGATAAATTTTACATTTAAGGCCCAGAGAGCCCCATCATTACAAATTTAGAATCGCTGTATAAATAAATACAAAGTGGATTATTGCTGCACTATGTTAGCAGCCATATTAACAGCAGAAATGAACAATATGGTAGGAATGTCCGATTCAGAACGATTTGCCATTTTTAAAACAATAGTCAACAATATTTGACATATACGGTGAACTAGAAAAGAAGCAATAAAAAACTCCTATGGCTAAATCGGATGCGGAGTCCGGCGAGCCGCCAATTTAAAAATCAAGGAAAACAAAACTGCTTCACTAAAAATTAATAGTTAGATGCAATGGGATAGTATTTTGATGTTGCTGGCAACGTATGAGGGTTTGGAACGCTCAATGTCGGATGAGAGATAATATAGCAGACAGAGCTAATGTTTGTAAACACCAGTGGAGGTGAGAGAGGAGGAACTCATCGTGGACTCCAGGATGAAAACGAAGAGGGGACAGAAAAGGTCACGAGATCATCATCGAGATGCGACCTTGCTGACTGCATAGTCCACCAATCAAAGAGGCAAAATCAACAGAATCCGCCTCAATCATGAACTGAACCTGGAGTCCATCCTCGGGGTTGCAAAATTGGAGGAAAGAATCAAGATTGTCGAGAGTTGGCGATGCTAGTTAAAAAGGGGGGAAGAAAAGTGAATGCAAAGATTGACTCTAACGAGGATGATGGAAATATAATTATAGACCAATATAATATCAAGTGAGCTGCCTCAAGTACCAGGAGGACCCTTTTTAAAATACAAAAGTTGCGAGTTTTTGAAGGAAGCAGACAAAAAGGACTTTATATCTTTCGAAGTTAAATGCTTGCGAAATTTGGTTTTGAAAATCGCAAGTGTATACGACAACCTAATGAGCAGTGGAAGATTATTCCAGATATAAGGATATTTGGAAGCAAAAAACTGAGAACGGTTAGTTGTGGAGCTAAGGGGTGGATAAATGATCATGGAGGAATTACGAATGGCATAGGGTCGATCTACCAGAGTGAAAGCGTTAATTCGTGGGATATTTGGGCTAGAGTTAACACGAAACTGGATGCAGAGACTGGCTTCGAGTCTTCTAACCCCAAGAAAATTTAATGTTTGCTATTTGACATCTATCCGTATAAGAGAAGCTGGATGCAGGAAGAGAAATAAGTATATGAGTGCAAATTCTCTTAATATTTTCAATCTTATTGCAATAAGAGGCATTCATCAGATCAAAAGGGAGAGAGTATTATTTAAGGGTGGGAAGAACAAACATAAGGTACAGTTTAAACTTGATTTACGGAAGGAAGATCTTGTAGGATATAAAACCAAATATCTATGCAGCCTTTGCAGAAATTCAAACAGCATGAAGGCTTAATGCTAGCTTCTTCGTGTAACTTCGACCTAAGTCTCTTATCATGGATCGCTCTAAAGTTGCACTATTTTGAAATACTAGGGGTCCAGGAAGTTTGGCGGGGCCAAAACACATGAAACTACTCATGGATGGAGAAAATGCCATCTGCAAACTAGAGCTCCTACGTGAGAGCATAAGTAGATCAGTGTTGACTTTATCAACGCAACTATTGGCAATGTCTTTAGAAAATTAATAAATGCCCTTGAGATCGTCAGCGAAAACTAAATTTTGTGAATTTGTGAGTAAATTTGAAATTTATTTAATGTACAGAACGAATAAAAGGGGACCTAGAACTGCACAATACGGCTTTTATAGGGGAAGTTCGTGTGTTACGAACCTACATTATACGATGCAAAGCCGGAAAAAAGTACTCGAGGCAAAAGACATATTGCATGTGGCCTTTTATTTTCGGAAGGCATCAATAGTGTTCCATACCAGCGTCTCCTTTACAAGTTGAGAATGTTTGGTACTGGAGGTAAATTTCTTACGTGGATCGAGCATTTTCTCGTGAGTCGCTCCCAAGTGGTCTGTGTAGGCAGAGCGCGATCAAAGTGCACAGTCGTCGAGATTGGTGTCCCGCAAAGTTCAGTGCTCGGACCGATCCTATTTCTCTTGTTCATTAATGATTGTGTATAGGAATTGGATTGTGACTTAATTATGTTTGCGGACGATAAAAATCCGGAAATTTATCCAAAATGCTGCAAATGAAGGCGATTTCCAAGAAAATCTTCGTCGATTGGACGAGTGGTCCAGCAAATGGCTCTTGTCTTTCAACTCAAACAAATGCGCCCTGCTACGTCTGGGAAATCGAAATCAGGTCACTGATATGCGACCCTACTATTTCAACGGTATGCCTCTCCAAGAAGCACACTCACAGGATCTCAGGGTTTGGATAAAAGTACAACCTGAAGCTTTCTATGCAGTGTTGCAAGGCGGCTAAATCTACCAATTCAATGGTTCAGTTCAGTTCAGTGTATTTGAGGAAAATAGGCTTACGCCTTTGAAATCCCTATTTGTTACATAAAAGTAGCAAGAATAAGAAGCAAATTAAAGAAGTAACAGTCAAGTGAATGCAGGCAGGTTTACGTGGTACACTGATATTGTTAAGGTTAAGTAGTCACATAGTCTTCGTGGTACTGTAACATATGTATGTCAAGCCGATGTTTGAATGTATACACAGACTGGGACATAACAATCGCCTCAGGTAGGTTATTCCACGGTTCCACGACACGGTTGGTGAAAAAATACTTCCTCACATCCAATCTTACTTGGGGCACACTTAGTTTGAATGGATGACCTCGGAGATTTTTCGTAGTGGCAAGTTGGAAAAAGTCATCACATAGGAGGGCGCAATCCATGCCACGCACGATACGGAAGGTTTGTATCAAGTCTCCACGCAACTGCCTATAACTCAGAGGATAGAGCTTTAGGTTATTTAGACGAATCTCATATGGCAGTTCAGATTGACCTCTTACTAATTTTGTGGCTCGCCGCTGCACCCTTTCGAGCATGTTGTAGTCCTGTTGCGTCCACGGTCGCCAGGCTTGGATCGCATATTCAAGATGTGGCCTTACAAACGTACCAAAGACTTTAGAAAAGCAGTCTTCATCGAAAACTTTAAATGCTCGCTTGATAGCGTACAGTATTGAATTGGCGGATTTAGCTGCCTTGGAACATTGCGTAGAAGGCTTCAGGTTGTCTTTCATCCAAACTCCAAGATCCTTCTGTGTGTGTGCTTCTCGGAGTGGCAAACCGTTCAAATAGTAGGGTCGCATATCAGTGACCTGATTTCGATTTCCCAGGCGTAGCAGGGTGCATTTGTTTGAGTTGAAGGACAAGAGCCATTTGTGGGACCACTCGTCCAATCGACGAAGATTTTCTTGGAAATTGTCTGCATCAGCAGCATTGTGGATAACTTTCCAGATTTTTATATCGTCCGCAAACATAGCAAAGTTACAGTCCAATTCCTGTACACAATCATTAATGAACAAGAGAAATAGGATCGGTCCGAGCACTGAACCTTGTGGGACTCCACTCTCGATGACTGTGCGCTTTGATCGCGATCCGCCTACACAGACCACTTGGGAACGACCGACGAGAAAAATTCTTGATCCACGTAAGAAGTTTGCCGCCAATACCGAACATTCTCAACTTGTGAAGGAGACGCTGGTGTGGAACACTATCGAAGGCCTTCTGGAAATCAATGTAGGCCACGTGCACAGTGTCTTTTGCATCGAGTGCTTTTTTCCAGCTTTGCATCGTATAAAGTAAGTTCGTAACACACGATCTTCCCCTACGAAAGCCGTATTGTGCAGTCGATAAGAGGTTACGGGTTTCTAAATAAATCATCAATTCCTTTTTGACAACCTTCTCCATAACCTTGCAACAGATTGAGGTCAGGCTGACAGGCCTGTAATTTGTAGCAAATGCACGACTACCACTTTTGTGAAGCGGTGCGATGTGGGCTGTTTTCCAGTCGGTAGGAAGAATTCCCGTATCGAACGATTTCTGGCACAGCAACGATAGCGGTTTCGCCAGCTCTCGAGCAAGTTCGAGGAGTAGCTTTGCTGGAATCTCGTCGGGGCCAGGAGATTTGCATGCCTTCAGACTTTTTAGTTCTTCAAAGACCGCCGCTTCTTGAAAGAGCATATCCTGAATAAGTGGCACTCCTGTAGTCTCGTAACTTGATGGAATAAAAACAGCTTCTCTAGTGAAAACCGACTGAAAGAACTGGGAAAAGTGTTCAGCTTTGTTTTTATTTTCTGATATCTCGAAACCGTCATCGTTTCTCATAACAGGAATCGGGTTCCTGTTACGTGTGGTTTTTATTACATAGCTGTAGAGTAATTTGGGATTGTGAACTGCTCTCTGGTGCAAATCCCTCTCGTAATCCCGTCGGCTTTGGAAGATCAAGCTTTTAACCTTGTTCCTCTGAGTTTTGTATGCTTGCAAGGCTAAATTTTCATTGGATCGGCAAAATTTCTTCCAAAGCCTTCCTTTCCTGTTAATCTCTCTTTTTAGATCCCTTGTTAACCACTGTGGTCTGTTAGATATCCTAAATTGTGATGGCGGACAATGGCATTTTATTAGATTCAACAAATACTCCTTAAATAAATTCCAGTCCTCAGTGACATTCCCGGAGAAGAGAACATCCCAGTCTATTCGTGATGCCTCAGCTCTCATCTTGCAAAAGTCTCCTCGCCATCGATTGGGCCTGGTTTCATTTATTGCAGATGGCACAGAATATAAACCATACTCCCAATGAAAGTACTGCGTGATCACTTCGACCAAGTGGAGGTAGGCAGTGTACCTCGTCTATAATGTCAGGATCTTAAGTGAAGACGAGATCTAAACAACTAGCCTGTTGTCCTCCACGCGCTCTCGTTGGAACAAATACATGTTGGGTGAAAAGAGCTTCAAGTGTTGTCTTTAGCGGACGATGATCGAAGGAAAACTTTGAGCTCTGTGCCTGCAGATCGTTCCATCGAATGCTGGGTGCATTGAAGTCACCCATGAGAACAACAGCAGGTCGACTGCTTATCTCCTTTATGTTCTCCAACAAACAAGTATCAGCTATCTAGAGGGAATTTAAAGTTTTCGATGAAGACTGCATTTCTATTGTCTTTGATACGTTTGTAAGGCCATTTCTCAAATATGCGATCCAGGCCTGGTGACCGTGGACCCAACAGGTTTTAAAAAATACTCGAAAGGGTGCAGTGGCGAGCCACAAAATTAGTAAGAGTTCAAGATGAACTGACATATGAGATACACCAAAATAACCTTAAGCCCTATCCTCTGATTTATAGGCAGTTGAGCGGAGACTTGATACAAACCTTCCGTATCGTGCACGGAATGGATTGCGCCCTCCAATGTGATGACTTTTTCCAACTTGCCACAACGAATAATCTCCATTCAATCAATAATCCATTCAATCTAAGTGCCCCAAGTAATATTGGATGTGAGGAAGTAATTTTTTACCAACCATGTCATGGGACTGTGGAATAACCTACTTGAGGCGATTGTTATGTCCTAGTCTGGGAATACATTCAAACATCGGCTTGACATACATATGTTGCAGCACCACGAACACTATGTGACTACATAACCTTAACAATATCAGTGTATCACGTAAATATGTCTGCATTCACTTGACTGTAACTTCTTTGCATCGCTTCTTATTCTTCCGATTTTTATGCAACAAATAGATATTTCAAAGGCGTAAGCCTATTTTCCTCAAATACACTTGACTGAACTGTAATTTGCGGGCCATCACAACCAAGCGAAAGCAAAATCAAAACACACCTTGAGGAACCTAAAATCTGTTTGTTTTGCGTATTTTTAAATCTGTGAGTACGAGTACGGAGAAGTGAAGTGTACACAGAAAAGCAAACACAAAAATGGAAAATGTACATTAACGCACGGGCTATACTTCCATCCCCCTCAAGCTTTATACACATGGATTTTTCCCAACATATTCTTAGAACCTATTAACAGCTATCCAAAAGGACTATTACTTTTGTCATTGTTACGATTTCGGCACCCAATATATATACTTTAAGAATAAATAATTACTTTCCACGTGGAACTACTAAGCCTGTGTCGAATATCACGAACTCTTTCAAGGACATTGAAGGTCGGTTATGGACGCCGCACCAAAGATGAAGTTGTGACTTTTTATTTACACAAAAATGAACGCACGTTTAGCTGATTTAAGTGTTTGCACATCAGGAATTGGATGTCGAGTAGTTCGTGGACCCGACTGGAAATGGAGAAATCAAGTGCGTCTTATCTCTTAACTGCGTTCTTATAGCACCTTTTTTTAATTAGGTCTGTCATATTTTTGCTAGATTCTGAGATTTATATGTGTATGCCCTTACAGTATAGGTTTCGTTAGATTTTCATTCTTAAAAGTTTGCTGTCTGTTGAAGTTTATTAAAAATTATCGCAGTTATCTTAACATAACTGCGAGCTAATTTATGTAAGCTCTGCGACTTATATAAGATTGAGATATCGTCTGGGAGTCACTAGAACGATACACATTTCTATGTGTGTGTGTCTTTGGTTTCCGTATATGTTTTGTGCGAGTAAAAATTAGTTTGTTTCTGTTAACCGGTGACGTACACGACAATGTATCCGCCTTTCGCCTGATAACATGTACTGTTAGAATCAGTTATTATGGTGGCGTACTACCCGGTCACTCAAAGTCCGTTTTCGAAATTTAACGGTCGTTCTGATCGATTCGTTTCCATTTTGCTGCAGAATGTTGGTACTCCGTATGTCTTCTCAGACTCTATCCCTGTTTTCTGCTTTTATAGTTTTATGTCCTCGAACGCTGCCTCGGTCGTATTCTGAGTCGGCTGTTTAAGGGATGAATCGCAACTCTTCTCCGGTATAATAAATTGTTGAAGTGAAGCATTGACCTGTGTCTTAAATTTCTTGTGGATAATGTATGGGTTTTATAATTTCTGAACCTGCCATTTTAGACAATTTAGAAGCTAAGTCGTCTTAAAGGCGAATTATTATCTACGAGCAAAGTTTATCTTATCAATTCTACTAAGCTAAGCCGTACAGATGCAGTCGCAATACACCATATTGCCGCGAAGATTTGGAAATGCTATCCGTTGTACGTCATAGTCTCCACGAGACAAATGGCACTATAACCCTATTTCACCAGCTACCTTTAATAAGACTCTTCCGACCGAGCTTTATATCCAATGTTTTTTTTCGAGTTTCCTCCTCTTAATGCTGCTTTTCTGCACAATGTTAGCTAGCATTTTATTTTTTAATCTCTTGCTAAAGGAACAATATTTTAAGTAAACTGAAATTCAGAACAATTCATAAAGAAATTCTACCGTTGGACACCGTTGAACTGTTGGACACTCACCACAAAAACGTGAACAAGGTCTGCCTCGATTCGCACTCTGCGTATATTAGTTCGCCTCTTACTTTTATGTTAACTGTTTCAATTGGGGTTTTATTAGCACTATCATTTCGATTGTTTTTTTGCTTAATATGAAATTTGAATACTCCAGCTTTTGACAGCGATTATTTCCTTACACACTATAGTATGTAAATGTCTGCTTCTTGTGCGTTTACAGGACGGTGGTGAGGGTCATGTCGGCTCGCTACGACGGTTTGAAGCTCGCGGCGAAGCTGTTGTCCTGTGGGATTCCGGTATTGTTGCGAACTACCGCTGTGGCGCCTTAGGTTTCGACTTGCGCGTTTTGGACAGTTCACCTACTGGTGAAAAACATGCGGACTGTATATGTGAAGGCTGTAATGAAGTAAGAGTTGAGTATTTTAGTATCATCATTTTAGGTTTATTTAATGTACAGAACGGCATATTTATAGGCGAGTTTTTACGTACCTTACCCTCCTAAGCTGTAGTTTTTGCCTATTATACAATAACTTCAGTTTTGTTTCTCCGTATTATTACTTGTATTAGCACTTCATGTTTTAATATATTCCCGCTTATTTCCCCCTAGTTTCTGTTTTGCTAATCAACTTTTGTCAAGCGTTTTGATTTCAATTTCAGTCTCCCATCTATGGCATTCGCTGGAAGTGTATGCTCTGCTTAAACGTGGACTTGTGCTCATCTTGCTACCATGGTGATAAACATTGCCTGAATCATCGCTTCCTCCGAATAACAGCGCCCTGTAAAACAAGGTGAATATTTCTATCCTTAGTAATGGAAACATCATGATCTTGATTAACCTCTCGATTGGTCAACTCAACTTTCAAATAGAAATGCATTATATCAGCCAGTGATGCTTATGTCTGAAAAACGATTGCTCGCATTAATTCATGGTATTATGGTTTGCAGCAGATAGACCTATCAAAATTCAGTAGGATATTATACATTGTAGCGTGACCTGTATGCTTTAAAGTCTTATGTCTACTTCTCTCACAAAAACTGTTGCAAAACCCAGTTTTAATTATTATACTTAACGAAGCTAGCCTGCCCATCCTAAACAAGTAAAGTAAGAGATAAAAATATTTTGGAGGTAGTTTGTTAGAGTTATAGAGTTCAAGTGTTACCCTGACTCTCCAAAATGCACAGATAATATCGCATAACAATAAAAACATAGAATTTATGGGTTTCTACACACGAGTGAGGTAAGGACACACACATGACTTTGCAGTTCGACTGTCGATGTCCGACGATTTCCACCGTATGCTCCACGGAAGGGTGCTGCAGGGACGGTGACTTGCGCGTGATTTAGTTTAAAGTGATAGTAGACTTGCGCTGCATCTACCACACTCTCTTCTCCTCCCCCACCTTAGCCCGGTGTCATGACAGAGTCAAGAAGACCGGAGATGTGAGAGGGCGCATGTGGCTGGCGCGGTCGGAGCCACCCCTGGGTGTACCACCACACCTGACTCAGATCCCACAGAGTGGGAGTGCCATAAAGGCCACATTAAGAAGGAGCCATTGCAACCTGACTCTCAGTCCGCCAGTCAGCCACTCCACACAAAACACACATTGGGCTGACCACGCGGTCCGAGTTATCCCGTCAGTTGGCAACCATCCAAGCCACGGCTTTTAGCGCACCGTGATAGTTTCAAGCGCGTCAGACTGTTTATAGTTAGGAAAATACGCTGTGCTGTCGATCTCACTCTCTCCCCCATCCCCACAATCAGACCACTGTCCGAGCCGGTCAGTTGTCTGATGCGGAAGCGGGCGCAGCTGCTGGTTACCTCGTCTACGTGTACTACGTACACGACCTGGCCCCCCAAACACAAGCACCAATATTTCACACAACAGGGGGTTAAACGGCTTACATCTCACATGTGTGAGATAGCCAGAGGTCACGTTAAGAAGGAGCCATCGCAGCCTGACTCTCAGACCACCAGTCAGCCACTCCACACAACACACATTGGACTAACTGCGAGGTCTGAGTGTAATTGTCAGTTGGCAACCTTCCAACCGCGGCACTCAACGTTACCGCACTCTCTTCTCCTCCCCCCACCTGAGCCCGGTCTCATGACACAGTCAAGAAGACCGGAGATGGGAGAGGGCACAGGTGGCTGGCGCGGCCGGAGCCGCCCCTGGGCGTGCCACCGCACCTGGCTCGGATCCCACAGAGTGGGGGTGCCATAAAGACCACATTAAGAAGGAACTATTGCAGCCGGATTCTCAGTCCACCAGTCAGCCACTCCACACAAAACACACATTAGGCTGAACACGTGGTCCGGGTGTTCCCGTCAGTTGGCAACCTTCCAAGCCACGCTTTTTAGCGCACCGAGATAGTTTCAAGCGCATCAGATTGTTTATAGTGAGAAAAATGTGCTGAACCGTTGACCTCACTCTCTCCCGCACCCCCACAACCAACCCACCGTCCAAGCCGATCTGGTGTCTGATGTGGAAGTGGGCACATTGGGTAACCGGTCGGCATACCCGTCTTCGCGTGCCACTGCACGACCTGGTCCCCATAACGGACACACCAGGATTCAATAAATTAGGGGATATGGAGGAGCCACCGCCGTCTAACTCCCAGTCCACTGTTCAGCCCCTCGACACACACAGCTCATACACTGGGCTGATGGCGTGGTCTTGTATAAGCGTCAGAGTGGCAGCCTTGCAAGCAACGGTTTCTAGTATCCGTGATATTCTCAGGTACATGATAATAGTGAGGGTGTTGTCTATGTATTGGTGTAGGTAGTGTGCACTGATGTGGATTAGCCTCCTGTGGTTTACCGCAGGTTTTGGTGGAGGCGCATGTGTTCTAATAGGCCCATGTGGTGTGTAAATGTGCGGGAGCAGTGAGGGCAGTGGAGGTGGGCGCGGCGACTGTATGTTGGAGCCCCAGGCACTGTTTCATAAGTTTCCGTGCGATGGATTCGCAGGTGACCGACCAGGCTGATGCGTGAGTTGAAGTTACGGGCGCAGTTTGGGCAGGAGAAATCGGGAGAGGCTGAGGGATGTCATTCATGGTAGTGGGGGTGGCCGGCCGGAGCCGCCCTGGGCGTGCCACCACGACCTGGCTCGGATCCACAGAGTGGGGTGCCATAAAGACCCCATTAAGAAGGAGCCATTGTAGCCTGACTCTCAGTCCGCCAGTCAGCCACTCCACACAAAACACACATTGGGCTGACCACGCGGTCCGGAGTTATCCCGTCAGTTGGCAACCTTCCAAGCCACGGCTTTTAGCGCACCGTGATAGTTTCAAGCGCGTCAGATTGTTTTATAGTGAGGAATATGCGCTGAGCTGTCGACCTCATTTCTCTCCCACTCCCCACAGTCAGACTACTGTCCGAGCCGGTCAGTTGCCTGATGTGGGAGTGGGCGCATTGGCTGACGGATCGGCGTACCCGTCTTCGCGCGCCACAGCACGACCTGGCCACCATAACGCACACGCCAGGATTCACTAACTCAGGGGATATGGAGGAGCCATCGCCGTCTGACTCCCAGTCCACTGGTCAGCCACTCGACACACACAGCACATACACTGAGCCGACGGCGTGGTCTGGTGGAAGCGTCAGATTGGCAGACTTCCCAGCCACGGTTTCTAGGAAACCGTGATATACTGTAGTAAATGCCGACGGACAAACCTCACTTACGCAAGTTTCATTGACAATCAGGTGACTGCTTGCGAAACCATTAATCTGCAGACTAAATCCAGTCGGCACACAGAAGTTTAATATTGGGCAAAAATTCGCTGGTCTGGTAGCAGAACAAGACATCATTATCATCTTCATCACTTTGGTGACGTCCGCTCCGCGCTCCATGCGGGGACTTGCGCAGCATCTACCGCACACACACACACACTCTGTCTCTTTTTTCTCACACATCTTGTTACGATGTCAATACATGGACTCGGCGACTGACCAAAGTAAGCTGTCCGTCTATTTGTGTCGCATACCCAATCTGGTTCCCACCCCACGTGTGTCAGTCATCTATACGGAGCCACTCGGATCACACATGCGGGGGATTACCATAAAGGCCGCATTAAGAAGGAGCCAGTCATGAAGGGAATCAAGTTATCCATCCGCTTGAAGCTTTTTAAGCCACCAATCTTAGTGCAGCCTAGTAGATTCAGACGCGTCAGATATATATTATTAGTGTGGAATGCACGGATTCGCCAAAAGGATGCGTTCTCTGGTGTCGGCCTAATCTCTCTTCCCTCTTCCATGCTACAGTGGATCATCGGATTGCGTCAGCCAATCGTATGGGGTTCACAATAAGGAAAACATATCCCATTTCGGGAACGGACCTGGCTACTGAGAGAGTTTTGGCGACCTCCTGGCCGAGACGCTGAATGTAGGCGAATTTTGTGTAGGATCCACCAGTCAGGAGAAGTGCCCGGTTCATCTGAAGCTGAGCCTCGTCAAACAAGCTCTGTATAATGAAAGTTGGGGCTGAAAGGCAAAGACGAAAGAGAACTAGGCGTAGGTAACATGATAAAATATCGAGGCCTGATACACATTAGTAACCCAGTTTGTAACCTCATTAGATCAACTCTCAGGCTTTCAGCTCGTAACCATTGATCTGCGGTTGATTACTTCGAGTATCCAGTAGAAAATGATTGTGCTCTAAATGACGTGTTGAAGTAGTGTTCCTGAATTTGGCCTGATTCGAGGATAGAATGTGATGGCTCTGTTTTGCATTTAGGTCCTGGAACTGCAGTTAATTACTCTAAAATCCGTCCACATTAGTAAGCAGCACTCCCATTTGACCTTGCGCATAACAGATCGCAATCAATAGACCGTAAGCCATTCTGGCCGACGGCCCTTTGTATCCGCGTTCAAAGTTCGGACCGCTAAATCTGAACAAACGCTCTAAAATACTACTCTGTTTTGGCTAGTAACGTACTTCTATCCCCAAAAATCCCATTGTGGTACATTTGCCAACGATTAAATGAACGGACACAAACATATTCTTCTTGATTTTTTTAGTTGCACAAACGCATACAAATCTTTGCCAAGAGTCCATGCTCCGAGAAAACTAGCAGATAGATTAACTCACCAGTTGATGTAATTACTTCACTCAACGTACATCCTGCTGGCATTAATACAAAAGATCGTTGGACGCTTCCAAATTCATATTTATCTGCAACACTTCAGCCCATTTCAGCTAACGAAAAGATGCGGAAAACAGGACGTGAGGAATATTTTTATGAATTTTCCTTTCAGTGACATCCGATTTGCAATTGTCCGGGAGCAGAATGCAACGCAGTCTTCTACCGGCTGATAAATATAACGCGGAGGCCGTACATCCAGGCTATCTTAGCACTAGGGCACTGAAATTCCATCTATGAATCTTTTTTTGGTCGATTTGGGTGTGCCTCGCATTTAAACTCCCTTACAAAGACCTGCTGGGTGACCAATCACCTAACAAGAGATGCTGACATTGGGTGATGTAATCTGATCGTTACTTCTTACTCGAATCCTCGCAGGCGGTCGCAAAGTGACAGGCAGTATACAAGTTCCGGTTCTCCTCAAGGGACTTTGCGTGGCTTAGTCCTCGTACGTAGGTAGTTTGCCCGATTTCAGTTTGACGTACGCTTTTCGAGAAGAGTTACTGAAAAATGGATTTCAGTTTCCCGGAGGAAATGTTGGCACTTACTGTGAATGTGTTGGTAAAGCACCGGACCCAAGTAGCATCGCCAAAACTTGGACTTCCCCTCGGCTTCGCGACACCGTCTGGGTATCCGTGGTTGCCAGAGCCTACAGAGAAGCTGTGGGTCAATCTCAATTTTGTTATTGTTATAAAAGTTTTTACTGAAATTAAAACAGTAACCCGTATTTATTTGCTTACTCTATTCCTCTGTGGATGCCCTCCACTGGTGAACAGTCATAGATGCTGGTGCAATTGATCAGATAGGAAGGTTGGGTGTAGGTCGGGTAGTTGAGAAACCAGGCAGAGTCAACAATTCCGCTGACCTGAACTCTTGAACGTGACCGTTTTCTGATTTTGCGTGCCAGCCTATCCAGATTCATCATAGTACCGATTCCACCTGCACTGAAATTGGAAGATGACGTTTTTCCTCAAAGTTTCATTCGCCTGACTGAGAAAGAGAACCGTCGGACTGCCGACGTTTTCATAAGGGGGTCACAAAAACACGCGTAGCAGGGCAGACATGATCCCACTCCTGTTTTTTTTTCTGTTTACCATATGTACTACTACGCAATAAAAGTAAGCCAGTGCTTTGGAATGTCCTACTGGTTTAACGTAGTAAGCATGTTGCCGTCAAGATGACATGCACAAAAATTAACGGCCCCATTTCCCATGAATTCATCTAACTTTTAGGTTTAAGTGTGCATTTGTTTGAATTTCCTGCGCACATGGAGCTTATCAGAAGGCCTCTGATAATTTCAAACACACAAGAAATAGTAACATGATAAGCTGGGACCATAGAAAACCATGTTAAAGTGTTGCCTCTCACAATTAAAGAATCTTCCTATGTTGCCCTTAAGTCTCACATTTACAATAACCCAATTATAAGTGGGGTGACCAAAAGGGTTTCTTACAGACAACAATTCTGAGGAAGTTTAACAGGTGTCCAGCTATCCTGTCATCATCTATTTTCAACTTTTTCCAAATTATGCACCTAACGAACTCAATTTAAACCTTTCGGCTCTGAACCCAAAGTAGACCCTTTTAAATCAACCTGGTCATCCTGGATCAAGTAGCTAGTCATCCTAGATGCACACTCTAATTTGCCTGGGCAGCTATCGGGCTTTCCAGGTCATCTTTGGTTAAGTTGCCACTCACAGTCACATACCTGGAGCCAGCAAAGACCACTTTTCTGGCCTCCGCGAAGTCACGGCGCGCCAAAAGTTCATTAACCACAGCTGTTATTATCCGGGATCCGTGGAAATAGTAACCTAGAACGGACACAATCGCCAAGCATAAAACTTCCCGAAAAATTCAACAAACCATTTGTAGTTTGACGTTTTTTCCCTGTCCAGAGATCACTTGAACAGTAGGGGACATACCTACCAGGGGTAAGATTAAGGTTAACTGAGGAAGTTACACTGTATTGTAGAGATGGTAGTTGGGATTGATCCGGTCGTCCCAGGACAGCATACCGCCCACTAATAAGGGAGATTTTTGTGTGGATGAAAACCGTGAGAAAGAACTCACTGTATCTGATCATGTGCCAGGTTCGGGAGGAGAATAGTGCCTGATTTGTGAGCTGTCTAGCCAGACAGGTGGCCTCGTCAAAGCAGTACCAACCGCCCTCCAGGTAGATCATCCAATTCCTCGTGTTGGGATCCTTAGAATGCCGAAGATAGTATCTGCGTAAAAATTGGAAAACTGTCAGTCGGGTTCCGTTAGGCTTGCCGAAGTGATTTCATCAGCATCGGGGCCAAAAATAACAGGGGTTCCAGACTAGATATTCACTTCTTGAGACTACTTAGCGACGTGGCCGAGGAGGCGGGTGAGCGGGGAGTGGGGGTGGGCAGGAACAGCGAGTGTCAGAACTTTCTGCGATCGTTTGACAGGATGACAGTTTGGCCGAAAAGTTCTGCCTAAGCCAACCGAGCGGCCTGCGTGAGTTCTGATGCGTCGTGAAAAGCGTAAAACTGCCCGCCGTTGATCTGTCGCTGTGGGTGTGGAATTCATCGCTTTCTGACGTGACGGTAAACAGCCCTTTTCTGACAGGTAGCCGGCGTGAGTGGCCAAAGGTTGGAACACTCTATTCTGGCGGTGCGATGACAGGTCAATCGGGTAATCTTTTCGCACCCTTTGTCTGGGTGTGAACGCGGATCAGTAGTTTTGCTGGGTAGGATCGTGCTGTCAGTGACACCTTACGAAGTCGCATAGTCGGCGAAATTGATCAAGCTAGCTGCAATCCGTCAGCGTTTCTTGAGCAAAACTGGACTCCACTAGTTCAGTATTCAGGCATATGACAAAAGGCTTAAACTTTCAGAGTCTGGAACTTGGGCAGGCACTTTGTCTCACTCTCTCGGAACGGGAATGGCCATTTCTGGCTTAGTAGCCGTCATCAGTCAGCCATACCCAACCCAAATGGTGCCCTACATGAGGATTGGAATGGTGACCTGCTGGCAAGAATTTCAACGCTCTAACCATTTAGCCATGGGCTCGTTGTCTTTGATAAACGCTCACCGATCGCTAACGGAACTCACTCTTCCCGTTCTGCTTTGGGTCTCACTTTCGAGCCCCACCGGCAACCGCGCAGAGGCTAGTATTGTAGGCAGAATCGCATAACCAACAAAGACAAAGGAGGCTGGAATGGCCATTTCTGGCTTTTAGCCGTCATCAGCCAGCCATACCAGACCAGGTGATACGCCAGGCGAGGCTTGTCGCTGACCTCATTAAACAACAACCCAAAGGACCGGAGGAACAAATCGAACAATACACGACCCTAATAAAATTGTAGTCTAGAGTTGACTTTTTATATGAGAGCGACGTCCTCTGCGAAGCTCAAGCAGTAAATCCTTCCTTGCAGGAATGGCAAAATTTCCAGAAAATATCAAGCTTATGGCATGCCACCAAGAATCGAAAATGGAACTTCATAACAGAACTCGCAGTCAGATAAAGTTAATTGCGAATTTCCTAAGGTGACACGACGGGAAATATGTAAGATGCGAAAATTCCCATAATAAGATTCAAAAGACGAGTTGGTGAGCACAAGCGTGACTTTTGATATCTTCTATTCAGGCCAGAACAGTTATAGGGAAACGTTGGAACGCAGTAGAAATTTAAAACATGAAATCGATAATGTTCGTCCGTTTGTGTGGGTTATCTGAGAAATGTGCATAGGGGCAGGATGATAAGATACAGTGTGATAGGCGGCAGTAAGTTTTTGGTAGAGCCGTTCCAGGGGCAGGGGGAGGACAGAGATGGCGCGGGGGGGTGCATGCAGTTAAGCGGCCGTTGGCCAAGCTAAGCGCGGAGCTTGTACGAGGTTCTTTAGTGCGCACAATACCGGCTTCTTCAACCTTATGGCAGTCGCTTCTGCTTCTAGTAGACGTTGACCCAGTGCCTTGGGTTAGTTTGATGGAACCTTATAAATTACACGGAAATCTTCGCTGGGCTCCACCCTATGTGTGGTGTCAATAAGATGTGCAAGGATGGCGCTTTTTATGCTCTTGGCTTCCCTTTTTCAGCCATACTGGGAGATGTGCTCTTATTCTTTTCGATAGGTGCTGACTCGTGCGATCAATAAAACCTGCTCCTCAGGAGCAAGTAAATGAGTAAATGCACATGGAGCTGGTTTGAGCCGGCAACCTATCCTTACCTTCACCTCGCAAAAGACGGTTGGTTGAGAACACTATCTGAAGTCTCGTTACTGGTAACGTTTGCGTAACGGTTTGGTGTAGGCTCTTTTCAGTAGTTCACTAGCCACATCCTCTCGAAAGGGCACTTTGAGGAATCGAGTTTTCTTTTCCGCAGTAAGCTTGTCAGGTTTCACAGTACTTACTTAGTAATAAACCGATCAGTGTATCCATTCTCTCGCAGTAGGTTCTGGATCTTCCCAAGCTCCTCTTCAATACTATCTGCCGAACAATTTTTTCTAGCCCTTTGCGCTAAGCAACGGACTAGACTGCGTTTCTGTTGGAGAGGTACGAATCTGCCAAAGTTCGTATACTGCCTAGACCAGGTTTTCTTTTGATAAACGCTCCTTCGGATGCTACCGTCAGGTCTTCTGCTTAGAAGGACATCTAAGAAAGGGAGTGAACATGCTCTTTCCATCTCCAACGTGAATTTGATCGACGGATGTGCTTGGTTTACAGTGTTTAAGAGTTCATCCACATTTTTTCTTCTGTGAAAATTGCAAAGATGTCGTCGACGCATTGGCCATAGTGTCTTAGCTTATAAATCTGTTTGCTTAGCTGAAATTTCTCCAGCTTACCCATAAAGACATTGGTTAAGAGAGGTCCAAGTGGCAAGCCCATAGCAACGCCATCTATTTGTCCGTAAAGCTGGTTGTCAAAAAGGAACTGCACATTTAACGTGCATCTTAGTAATAATTCTTTCAAGGCATTTGTCGGTATTTCTGTTTCTTGCTCACTGGTCAATAGGAATTTACAGAGGTAACCGACTGTCTCAGTGACAGGGAAGTTTGCGAAAAAATGATGAGAAATCCAAAGATAGCATCCTCATGCCGTTTAAGTTAAGGTCTTTGACGTCTTCAATAAATTCAAAAGTATCTCGGTAGCTACGTGGCGCTAGCTGACGTTGTACAGGCTTTAGTTTCTCTGCTAACCACTTTACTATCGCATGATAAGGAGAGTTTCGCATGTCTAAAATCGGACGAAGTGGCAAGCTTTCCTTGTGGATCTTCGGTAGACCATACAGTCGAGGGATGTGTGTACCTTCTGGTTTAAGGTATTCGAGGTCACGGTTGCTTAGAAATCCACTTGCATGGAGCCTTTTTAAGCAGTCAGTCAATTGTGCCTCTACTTCATCGGTGCAATCGGTGAGATATCTCGTCGCTGATGCATTTGTGGGTGTCGGAATTAATGGCCATGGATCAAACATTCTGGGATCGAATCTTGCGTTATCCCAATCTTAAATGCCCCTTTGACTGGCTAATGATGATTAATATGCCGGAAAGGTCCATCCAAGACTCCCTTGTTTTTATGGGCTTTCCGTATTTATAGTTACTTCTCGCTAGGCGACTGCCCGCAAGGCTCTAGACAGGATATTTAAAGCAAACCGGAGATACGCATGTTCCAAACTGTGGCCAGATCACAGAACGACTTTCCTATGCCATATATTGGGTCATCGATTATGAAATTTGTGGTAAGGCATTTAGGACATTTAGGACTGCTTCTTATTTCACGTTGGCATTATATTTTGATATTCCTTTTTTAGAGAGTTACCACACATATTTTATCTTTCTAAATCCTTTTGCGCTTTATAAAATATAAAACTCTGTTATTATTATTCGTGCTTAAAGATGAAAAAGTAAGCAACTGGTACAGTTATGAAATATGAGCCCTTAATTGGAAAATTCACCATCGTAGACAATTCGGGGTATTCATGGTGTATTTTGCTCTAATATTACTACATGGCAGACAGTTTCAAATTATCTTGTGTAACTTCGTTCTGATAAACTTGAGCACACGAATGAACCACTCGGTCGGCCATGGTTAAATGTGGATAGTGCCGAACTGAAAGGTATGGTCGAATCAGGTCCGCCTGAAGATGCCCATGACTTATCGTTCACGATTTTTGTTAGCAAGCAAACATTATTAACTCACCTAGCTGAAGTCGGTATAGTTAAAAAGTTGGATAGTTAAGTACCGCATGAACTGAATGAAAAGCAGAAATGAAAACGTTTGAAGCGGTGTTGTGGATGATGTTGCTTTCTTCTCATACAAGTGGTTAATTTGTGAATCGAATCGTAACGTGTTACGAGAAGTAAATCCAATATGCTAACCGTAAATGTGCAGCACAGCATGCCACCAAAACGCAGTCCAGAATGCAATATTCATACAAGGAATCTACTTGTGAGTGTTTGGTGGTCGGACGCCGATGTGATCCATTATTATTTGATGATAACTGACTCATCGAGCACGACAGAAGAAGACTGTTAACAGCTGGAAAAAATGATCAAACACCCGCAGAAGAACAATCTACATTGGTTAACCAACACATTCCTATTCGACTGCACTATAACGCTAGACTACACAAGGCACAAATGAGTGGCAAAACTACAGGCATTAAAAGTTATCCATCATTCAAAATCCTCACCATATCTTGCCCCCCGACCGCTAACACTTCTCCTAGAATTTAAATAACTTTTTCGTAGGAAAACAATTTATTTCCGATAATTCTGTAAAACCGGCTCTTACACTACCGGTCTGAACAAGCTACCACTGAAAGGAAAGCAGTATATTGAAAATACGAGTGCATACTTCGATAAATAAGACTATTCCTTGTTTTTTTTTAATGCATTAATATACTTTGTTTTTTCTTCTACAAATTTCATTCTTGACGACCCAATACATACAGTGCTTGTGCTATCTCATGTAATGTTGACGTGAAATTTTAAAAATATTTTCAATTACAAAATTACCTAGTCACGGTTGTGCTATTACTTAGCGTGCAGCATATTTCATTCATGTCATACTGCTGTCTTCTGAGTGAACTACTTTACTCTGCCTACAGCAACTGAATCTGTAAAAAATGACTACTTAAGTAGTACGAATATTTTTAATGGGTTTTCGACGGCCCTATAAATTAACATATATGTTATAGAAATCATGCTCAAAAATATTCCACATTCCACTTATTTTGTAGCAAAATTGTCTTATTTAAATTTTAAACCCGAAGCGAAACTGTTTTCTAGTTTTTTTTTAAGTATTTTGATTCCCGTATAAATTTGCATTCAACCTGGCATTCTATCTTCTCTTATTGTTCCAAACCCACATGATGTATCGAAAAAAAGCACATTTTTCCGCTATAAGAAAGGAAGTCAGATACTGCTCATAAAATTTAAAAATGGAATTGAACCACGAAGCTGGCCTGATATGCAACATTTATAAACGGAAGGGTAGGAATAGAGGTTTCAGGGGCTTATAAAATTTCATACTTAGACATTTCTTCAAACAAAAATAGCTTTTCTTGAATTTTGAAGTGTGAAAAATGTGTAATTTGTTACAAAATGCCTATGAAAATGGAAATAATGTGCATTTTTTCGACAGAATATTTTTTTGCATTTCCAATGGCATTGAAAACCAATTGGAAAGAAATCACCCTAGTTAAGTAGTTAAGTAGTAGTAGTAGTAGTAGTAGTAGTAGTAGTAGTAGTAGTAGTAGTAGTAGTAGTAGTAGTAGTAGTAGTAGTAGTAGTAGTAGTAGTAGTAGTAGTAGTAGTAGTAGTAGTAGTAGTAGTAGTAGTAGTAGTAGTAGTAGTAGTAGTAGTAGTAGTAGTAGTAGTAGTAGTAGTAGTAGTTAAGTAGTAGTTAAGTAGTAGTTGAGTAGTGTGATTTTTGCAGGCGGTCAGAAGGAAGGTCGTATCCCGACGTGACGGGAATATCTTGGGATGAGCCTGCATGATAGTTAACATCATAACCCTACTCAAATAATCTCTCCGAAACAAAAACAAATGTCATATTTTCGATTAACATCTCACGTGCGACTGCCCTTCTAATTAGGTAGGCCTTTCAACCGACAAATCATCGTCCTCAAACAAGCTGCTCTATTGTCAAGCCTCTCTTCAGTGGTTCTTGCACTTTTAACGGCATTCAGCATGCACAATTAAGTCGGCCCCTAGGACTACGGGGTTTAGGAATGCGACTGAGGTCAACTGTCACCGCGTCGGCCCTCACCTTAGCCTAGAACCTTCGCCCGAACGACAGGTGATTAACTACGGAAGGTGCTAAAATGCATAAATTATTCATAATTCCGATTGGGTAGCTTGAAAATTTCCGGGGTGGATTCCCTCCTAATTCATTTTCGCTGACCCATTATCTAGCAGGAAGATGCGGGCCTGCGAGTACAGGAATGCCTAAAAATGCGATTTTTACAGCCACTGAATGGGACTGAACAGAAGGAATGTGCAATATGAAAGAGAACGAATGGCTGAACGAGACTACTACACGACGAAAAGAATAAGTTTGGAAACTGCCTTTCAGTTATAAAGCTCGAAGTGGGATAACATATTTTTACAACTCTGTTTCAGGCAACCAGGGGAAATCGGCTGGAAACGGGAATAAATACTCCCTTCGTCGTGGTACTAATGACCTTGCGATAAAATTCAAGGGCAAGGGTACCTAGTCCTGTCTTTTAACCTCGAACCTAACCACCCTGGAATTTGGCGCGAGGTCGTCTGGAAAAAAGTAGTGCCTATTTTCGCGATCAAACGGAAAATCAAACAAACCTAGAGTTTAGCTGCAATCCCCTTCGGCTATTATTTTAAAGGATCTCCTTTTTTTCTGCGAACTGCTACTTTGAGCACAGGCGAGTGTTGAGCTCGTCGGTTTTAATGGATAAAAAATCAACCTCCCAGTCGTGTGTACTAGAACACCGGATGATGTGCTCGCAATGTAGGAGGTCAGAGGTGTACCCATTTGCAAAGTATACGCATTTCCACCAAGTCCTTACCCAGCCCGCGTTCCGTCATTGCATTTGACATTAGAGTCAGTGAGGTAGCGTAGGTAGAAGACTTTGTAGCTGTGGTTGGTTCGATGAGTCTGACTGGCCGATCGATAACGCAGGGACTGGTGGTACAGCCAACTATTCTCTAGGTTTTGCAGTGGATCGTCGGCTGCGGAGTTGCCGTGGCCGGATTGCCGGCGGAGACCACGAACCGTGGGGTACCCACAGGAAAAGGGGCTGAGAGGGATCAGGAGAAGGGTCAGTATCTTGTGCAGGCTTAAGCGAAGGATCCACCGACGAATGCGCAGACGACCGCGGTCAACAGACGCGCAGGATGTCAACATGCTCTAAAGGGCGGCAAAGGTAGGGAATTTTAGTAAATTTAATGTCGCAGTACAGCAACCCCTTACAGTCAAACTTGTCGGAACCGTTAGTTTCGAAAGATACCCGTCATGATACCCTTATCCTTTGAGAGTGGCAAAATTTTCACTATTAAAAAGACGTACAATGCAGTCGTACTCATATTCATTAGTCCTACTAAAAACATTCCAAATGGACGGGCAAATGATGCCTTGCCATTGCACGACACGCTTTTAAAACACGAAAATAAAATCCCTCTTTCCTTTATCACGAAAGATCCCCTAGATAGCGGCCATTCTGTTGAACTAAAAAAAAACTTTCAAATTCTTGTTCGGGCATAAACAACTCGGACCTTGCGCTACATGGAAACTGCCTACATACGGCGGGACAAGCCCGCCTATATAAAAAAACTGGACCGGGTAGTCAACTTCAAATTGTCCCGAGATTAACTCATTACTTGGCTGTGTATTTCCTACATTGCGGTTTTCCATTGCTACATTCATTAATTATTCTCTGTGTAGGGAAAATTGATCTAGCTGTTGTGCATTGATTTTCGGTGTAAATGCAACTTTCTGTGTGTTTATTATTCGTTATTATTATTCGTTATTATTATTATTCGTTATTATTATTATTATTCGTTATTATTATTCGTTATTATTATTCGTTATTATTATTATCCACCAATTATTATTATTATTCGTTGTTATGCAGTGACGGGTTGCAGTTGATGAGTCGTCATGCAATTTTTTGGTTGCAATGCACTCTGCTACTTTTGAATTCATACCGTGGATAAATGCTTTAAATTTAGTTCTGTACTCTCCAGCCAGAGTCGATGCACGTACAAGTCGACTTCCTTTACCTATCGCGTTCCATCCCTCTAGGTCAATCTTTAATTGGACAGTTTCTCTTATCTTATGACTACGCAACATTCGTACGCACTTGAATAATAAATCAAGAAATTTTATGACCTCATTAAATCAAAGTCATTGAAGTTACAAGTAGATTTTTTTATTACCCATGTAATTTCGAACTCATATAAAGAGACCTTTATCAGGCTTAAGCCCAGCTAGTATGAAAAAAACACCTTTTAAGGAAATAGGCAAACAGCGAGGAGCAGATTCCAGTCGTCGTTGTTGAAAAGAAGCAACATTGTGCTTTTCTATCTTCCTCAACTTCTTCTATTTAAAATGACGCAGCTGCTACTTAAGGAGAGCAAAAACAAATTTTGCCACCTCTACAAGGAAGGCCATTCAATGGAGTTCTTTATCGACCCAGAGAATTGCTTTTGTATAATTGAGTCTAATATTACCGGTGACATCCCAAGTGCAACCGGCATTTTTATGTGTAACATATTTTTGTTCGCAACATGAAAGTTTTGTGCAGCCTAATATGAATGTTGATTTTTATTTTTTTAAAGTGGACGACGACAATTTGCTTATAATAAAAGCATATTCTGTTATTTTGTAAACTAACGTAAGTGTCTACGTTCCTCAGGTAAAAAGTCTTGAATTTCGCAGTGATCGTGACTAACGCACCCTTAGTAATTAAACTCCTTTAAAAATTATGCCAAGTATAGGCATTCACAGGAACGTGAAAATGTATAGCACTGACTTGGGAGTTGAAGGGAGAGATTAAACCGGCATCTAACCTTTGGTATATCTGCAAATATACAATTCTGACGGACTTTATCTATCTCCGATTGGATGCTCCAATAGCCGGAGTCAGGGCTGTTAATCTATACTTCGTGTTAACAAAATTTCGTACTTCGACGAAATTGTACGAAGTCTAGTAACTATTACGGCCCTTAGAATATCTTAAGCACCTTTCTCAGAAACTTGTCTGAGGCAGAAGACTCAGAAAGCGCTTTCGCACAATTTTGATTGGGCATCGTTAATCGAAACATGTCACGCATTCAGGAATAGCTGCCAACTCACAAGAGCTATTTCTGCATGATGACTAGTAGTTGCTGAATTAAAATAAATTAGTTTTGGGATAATAAGAATGCGTAACTATGTGTCGATCAGAAACCCGTAACAGAAAGCAACAAAATCAAAAAAATAAAAAGAATGTAACCTATACTTCCTGATATTCTTGATATCTTCACCAACGTGGGGCGAAATTAAGCAAACAGTGTAGTGGAAAACAACTGAACTCCTGGAATTTAACCTATTTATCCCTCGCCTGCATGACAGGTTTGAGATTGTCTGTCTAGATTATAAAAAGGCCTTTTTAGAAAACACGAGAGTACCAGGACTTGTAGTCTTCTACCCCGCGACATGTGTTTCGATGATAAAAGCCATAACAATTGCGATATCCAATTTACTCACCTGGCAGGATTATGCAATCCAACTGTCTTCTTTAATATTCCTACTGGCTGCGGACGTTTCAGCTACTAAAATCCGTTGCCGCGTTGGCATGAACACAATCATAGATGCACATAGGCATATATGCATATACATATCTATATATATATATATAGTCCTTTGTGCGTGCTTGCAGCGTGCGGACGTGCGCGCGTGGGCACATAGAAGATGTCAGTTCAGATCTCTGCGTGCAGCAGCGGCGCTCTGCTGGATTACCTCATACACAAGCCAGTCGCCAGCGCTGCCACAAAGACGTCCCGCTGTGAGTGCCCGCAGTATTGCGCCCGCACCGGCGGCAGGTGCGTGTCTCGGCCTGTTTGCGGGCAAAGGCGCCCCCGCATGAGGCCGCCGCCGTGCCGCCGACACCGCCTGACTGACAGCCGCAGCGGTTTTCCGCCGACGCTGATTGACTGGCCGGCGGCCGCGGCGGCGGCGGAGCAGAGATCTAACTCGCGTGTGTGTGCGCACGCACGCCCTCTGGGCGGAGTGTCACCGTCTGCGAGGCCTCACAGGGTGTTTCCCAATCTCTCTCTTTCTGCAGTGGGAGGTGCGTGTGTGCGTGCGTGTGTCTAGGCCCGAGAGTGGCGGTGACTTTAGGACTGTCAATCAAGGATGCTCGGTTGCGGCGGCCGATTTTCTCCTACCTCTTCTGTGTGTGTGCTTGATCGCTTGCGTGCGCACATCTGGGTCACCAGGCGTCGGTAAACTGTCCGCACGCCGACGTCTTTGAACTGTCCGCAGCACACCTCCGTCAGCCCCGACCGATCGACTCGGGGCCGTCGCCGCGACGTCTGTCAGGCCACTCAGCTTCCCTCCCCCTCCTCCTCCTCCCCCTCCTCCTACTCCTCCTCTTCCGCCCCGCCCCGTCTCGAGCACCACGTATAGCCACACCGGCTAGGAGATTTTAATCGCACACCTACACCCACCCACCAACGCACGCACGCACTCACTGGGTCACCTGGGTTAGATGCAACCGGCGGGTGGTCTAACCCCAAGAGCCTCCCCTCAATCGCGCGCGCTGTTATAATACTTTGGAGAACTTCCGATTTGCCGCTGTGTAAGAGAGAGAGCGAGTTTCTCTGTTGGGCATGTGCGTGTGCGCTACTGTAGTGCGAGCGGAGGAAAAATAAAAAGGTTGGAATGTGCCATATGCACCTCGAAGTACGAAGGATCACACCATATCGAATCTGGAATTGAAAGAGAGCTATGTACTGTAACAGACAAAGTTTTAAAGATTCAGGGTTATAGATAAGGGCACCTAGTCTGTATTTTTCCACGGAAGAATTATATTTACCCGTATTGGTAGACAGAGGCATAGGTATTTAATCTTGAAACAGAAATTGACGAGTCAATAATAATAACCTTATCATGTCTAGCTAAAGCGAATATTGCAGACGATACCTGAATAGATGTAGATGTCAGCTTTATTATCGCACAAGGAAATGTCAACATTTTATATTACTTTGTTTTCGTTCCGAAAACCTTTATTTTTACCAGCTGAGCAATGGAGAGGCCAAGCTCCCCCTGATCGGATAATCGATATCGACTTTTCTGACTAGCGAGGTAAGCCGGGTTTTAGGCTGAGATCTCTTCTGCTGAGGTAAACTCCGTGTGTGCCGAAGCTAAACAGTCACTTCTGACTATATCTCAGATAGATGATTTGGTTTCCGCTGTCTACTAATCATAATAATTGTAATTGTAATAATTGTAGGGGTTAATCTCTCCGTTTCTTTCGGCCGAAATATGTTATGGTTGCGTCACATTTCCATAAGAGCTTTGTTTCGATAAAATATGTCCAGCTGCCGATGGCAGTTAAGTCATTTTTAGGTTATTCTGCAAGTGTAGTTTTAGCAGTAATACGGTCCACTGGCTGGAAAGTATTCCAGCTGGAGAACTCATCGAATATCTGCAGCTGCATGACGCCAGATTCGGGTACTCTTAAACCCCCTACTAATTTGTTGTTTGGTTGCCATCAGTAATCGCAAGCCCAAGTCAATTTTCAGCCAGAGATTGTTCCGATCACCCACGCGCATCTAGCACAGAACCAGTACAGTTTAAAGGCAGTTTTTTGGCGTCCACGGATGTTTGTTTAGACTCTGTTTTTTTAGGGAACAGTTATGAAGCCAGTCCATATGGTGGGCTTAAGGGGAAATACACCGGTCAGGATGCCTAAACAGAACACGAAACCAGGAACGGTCCACATTTATGTTTGGATTAAGGTGAAGGTTAGGTTTAAGGTTAGGGCTTAGGACAAAGTTAGGGTTAGGATCAGAATTAGGCTAAAGGTGAAGGTTTTTATCGCGTTTAGGGTAAGGTTACAGTTTATTTTAATGTTGAGGTTAGTGTTGGCATTGAGGCACGGGTATGTATACCCTTCCTGAAATAAACCGTAAGGCTACCTATCTTAAGCGGACGGGGCCGTTCTTGTTCCTGGTTAGGTGGCCATACAAGGCATCCCCACCAATTCACCAATTCCCACGAAATAACTCTTTCAAACTTTCATCAGTTTCAACTTTAAAAGTTCAACCAATCATATGATTTTACCGTCTACTAGTGGTAGTTATCTATTACCTCAGATTCAGTGCTTCTGATTGGCTAAAATCAGACCGTTCCTTCAAAATCCGTCAGAATATTTTTCAAGTTGAACAACGACTTGCTAAAACAAGATAAATGAGCTACCGGAGACAGAAAATCGCAGGAAAATCGGAACCCATAAATCAAAAGTTGGGAAATATCTGACATCGAAAGCAGTCTGAAAATGCAGCAGATCAGTGGTAAAAAGTACTACCCTTCGCCCCAGAAAAGTTCTGACTTAGCTAAGGGTTAAGAGCGATGTTTCAATTGCTGCAACTAGTATTTCGAGGAGTGACCAACACTTATTGATGGTGTGTACTCTATGGGGTGTTTGGTAGAGTGGCTACTGAGTGTTGCACCGAAAATTTGAATGAACCCGCTCATAAGTGGTCCGGAAGATACCTTAGATGATTAACTGTTAAAAATCACCAAACGGTAGTCCACTGCCGGATGTTTCCAGTCGGGCTGCATTGCTCCGCAATGGGGGCCAGACTGGACCCCGGCACTTGGGCCACAGAGCCAGCGCTAGCCAATTACAGCCGCCCACACATTGTGAGTGTGGGGGCACGGTGGTCACTGCGCGTCAGCTACTGCGACCAATCCTAGCACCAGATGTAGCCAGCCGGTGAATTTGAGGGAGAAAAAAGGGAGAACTTGACGCAATCACATAGTAATTCAGCGCATTTCTCATTATTTAAAATCTGACGCGTTTCAATTTATCCTGACGCGTTAGAAGCCGTGGCTTGGAAGGCAACCACCTGACAGGGTAACTCGGTTCCCCCAGGACGGAACGCCTGACTGTAATAGCTCCTTTGAAATCCTACCTATACGGCACTCGCACTTTATATTCACCCCTTTAAATTAAAACCCAGTGCGTACAGGGTCATGTGGAGCACGTGTAGATGGGAGTGTCAGGAATTCATCAACCAGCCCCCAGGTGGGTCGAGGGGACAGAATGCGATATCTGAAATGCAAGTCTGCTATTAGTATAACCTGTTCGCGTGAAATTAGCTGTGGTAGGGATGCCTTCTATGGTCACTTAAACAGGACACGGGAAAAGGGACCCGTGTCTTAACGTTAACAGTAATCCTAATATAAAAAACTAAACTGTACCCTTAATCATAACCCTAACACTACCCAAAACCTAGACCGGAAAGTTAACACGATAATAGCCATAACCCTCAGACAAATCATGATCATAACTCAAACTCTGATCTTAATCTCAAGCTTAAACCTAACCCTCGACTTAACCCCAACCCTTACCTCAATCCCGAACACAATTTCAGCACGCCACATGCGGGCGGTTCCTGTTGTGGGGCCCAGGATGGAGATCGTCACACGCAAATTGCATTTCCTTCAAAACAGTGCCAGCTTCGTGTGATGATGACCTCAGAATAGTAGTTCGAATAAACAAAGAGGGCAAAAAAAATTGGTAAATAATGAGCGAAATAGTCCAACCAATTTACATATAAGAAAATTTAAATGCAAATGGAAAACAGAAAAAAAAATGGCGGTTCAATTTCAAAGGCCAGTCCTTATTACAGATCCGAGGTTTATTAACCTTATTGCCTGTCGTTGAGGTGAAAACAAAAACGAACCAGCGCTCACCAGCGCTGTGGGTTGCCATGGCAGTCAGGTTATTCATCGGAGTTCAGTGGTCAGCCCCCACTGGGTCCGCAACACGCAATCTCACCTTCCTACCGTACACGTGTCATCATTTGCCACTGTTTGCCAGCTTAGCACGACGGGAGCAGACTGGATGATGGCAGGCTTTTATCGGGTGCTTGCTAGACCATAATGACTGCCGTAGATGCCGGTTGTCGCACGGACCTAGGTTTTCCCAACGCACTAGGACAGCCGGTTGCTGAAAATGAGAGGAAAGAGAGAGGGAGAGAGAGAGAGAGATAGGTGAACACTCGGGAATCCATCAACATGGTACCTCAGCGCATTCCTCACTATAATAAATCGGACACGCTTGCATCCACCACGGTGGACAACTGGCAGGGTAGCTCGGTCCTTCGCACCTGAGATGCCAACAGCCTTTAAAGCAGTCAGGTTACGTGTGTGGCACGCGTAGAATGGCTGGTTAGATTTGTCAATCACTGTGGCTGCGTCAAAACCCACTCCTCCTGACATTGCCTTGTCACTGAAAAAATGCGGGTGAGAGAGCGAGTTAGATTCTGTGAAAAACTGCCTCATCCCGGCGTTTGGGCACACAGGAGATGTCGTCACTTGCAAAGATCAAGATATCAATTAGTCGTCACTGTTCTATCATCCTCAACCGTGGAATTTCTATATATGTTTCTTTTACTTCCAAAGTGGTAGCGATCACAGGGTTCTAATCGTGGAGAAGGCATGGAAATAGCTTCTCTGGGAGAAATGGCTAAGAATATTAATTTGGTGACGAGGAATCAATAGTCCAGCTTCGGAGTGGTAGAAGCGATCGCTGGGAGAAGAATGTTATTCGCCTGACGTTCCGGGTTCCATCTCGAACCCATCTTCGGAGACCGCATCAGAATTCCTTCATGCGACCTTTACCAGATACTTGTGTAGTTAACCAACTCTGATTTCGGAGGCGTTTGGTTGTGTGAAGCTGAAAATGGCAGGCTTTTGAATTCGAGCCGCCATGTTTTTTATCCTCCATTCACATGTTAAGTTTCCTTTATATGTACATGGGCTGGTCCATTTTTCTTTTTATACAATGCTATTTACCATTCTTTGTTTAGATTACCTACAAAACGAAGGTCAGTTGCAAACGACACCTGCACCGTTTTGAAGAAAATATGGCACAATTTTGCAGCGCATTCACGGATGACCGTTCAGGATGCCGATAGTTGCAGCTTTCGGTTCTGTGTTCTTCCGGTGCTATCTCTTTTGCGTACCAATTGTATCCACAGTGATTGGAAGCCTTTTTGTTGAAAATTTTGAAGCGATGCTTTCAAAAATAAAGCGGCATCTCTCTCTCTCTCTCTCTCTGAATTACTATTTAAAACTTCGGTGACCCCCGTGGGAGTCGAACCCACCACAGCCTGAGCTGCGAGGCTCCGAAGGCGAGCTGTAACTTTAATCACATTTGGATCAAGGCACCCATCCCTGGTATGAGTTCGAACCCTTTGGAGGCAGCCGAGTTTGTCGAAATCGGTTCAAGTGAAGTATGCAAAAGAAGGCACCTATTGGTCATCTGATGGATTCTCCATTGATTTGTTAGGGGCTACTGTTCGGATAGTCTGCCTACTGCATCAGCATTGACGGGCCAATATGTTGTAGTAGGTTGGGTGGATAACTTGACCCCAATGTGATTCAACTCACGGTTCCCGCTCGTGGCTCGTAGTTCAGGTGTTTTGAGTGTTGGCTGTGCTGATACCGTCTCCTGGCTTTCTTGCTCTCAAGTCCCACAAATAAAACACACAAAGAAATGTCAACCGTTTCGTTCAGGATGTCGATAGTTGCAGCTTTCGGTTACTATATATAACTTCTGTGTTCTTCCGGTGCTATCTCTTTTGCGTACCAATTGTATCCACAGTGATTGGAAGCCTTTTTGTTGAAAATTTTGAAGCGATGCTTTCAAAATAAAGCGTATCTCTCTCTCTCTCTCTCTCTCTCTCTCTCTCTCTCTCTCTCTCTCTCTCTCTCTCTCTCTCTCTCTCTCTCTCTCTCTCTCTCTCTCTCTCTCTCTCTCTCTCTCTCTCTCTCTCTCTCTCTCTCTCTCTCTCTCTCTCTCTCTCTCTCTCTCTCTCTCTCTCTCTGAATTACTATTTAAAACTTCGGTGACCCCCGTGGGAGTCGAACCCACCACAGCCTGAGCTGCGAGGCTCCGACGGCGAGCTGTAACTTTAATCACATTTGGATCAAGGCACCCATCCCTGGTATGAGTTCGAACCCTTTGGAGGCAGCCGAGTTTGTCGAAATCTGTTCAAGTGAAGTATGCAAAAGAAGGCACCTATTGGTCATCTGATGGATTCTCCATTGATTTGTTAGGGGCTACTGTTCGGATAGTCTGCCTACTGCATCAGCATTGACGGGCCCAATATGTTGTAGTAGGTTGGGTGGATAACTTGACCCCAATGTGATTCAACTCACGGTTCCCGCTCGTGGCTCGCAGTTCAGGTGTTTTGAGTGTTGGCTGTGCTGATACCGTCTCCTGGCTTTCTTGCTCTCAAGTCCCACAAATAAAACACACAAAGAAATGTCAACCGTTTCGTTCGCAAACATTGAGGGCATTTATAAGTTTGCATGTGATATTAAAAAGTTGTCAAAGAGGAGAGGAAATGGTCGAGTATTTGAGGACTCCGAATTATTAATAGTCAACTTTTAGCATCTAAATACACTGACCTAATTTCAGTGATCAAATTGAAAGTTATTCTTCCGCCCTTTCGGATTTTTTATTTTTACCAGCTTCATCTGTACTTTTCATAGACCAGTAGTCTGAACTGTAAACAATAAACAGGTATTTTAAAACTTGAGCCCTTCTAAGTCCCGATAAAAATAGCTTGTTATTTAGAAGAGGGACTTCGAGTAGAGCAAAAAATTACTGTTAAACAGGCGTTATTTCTCGGTAAGTTTTTTTGCAGTTTTCAGCAGATTCTTGCTCTGATCGTTGGATCAAAACGCATCCGACTGGAAAATGTGAATTGGGCTCTAATCCGTATGCACTATTGCAGATGGAAGCATTCAACCTCCCCGTTAAAGCATTATTTATCGCTTACTGCCGTACCCAACAGGGAGACTTGTAACCTCTCAAAAATAAAGGATATCCCTTACCTGCTGGTCTCCTGCGCTGTAAACGCTTCACGAAGGTATAAGGGCCTTTGTCAGTTTTTTTTAACGCACTCGATTCAAGAATTTAGTGGCATATCAATTAATTGCCTGCTGGGTGTTGCGTCGCCATGGCAATCGGACAGATTCTCCAACCGCTGGCTGACCGCAAGACGTCCAAAGCCTCTGTCCGAGATTGGGGCCATATTCCCAAGGCGGCGAACAAAGACTGGTTTTCGGCTGTCGGTGGTTGCTTCCCTCATCCTGAATCACGCGGCATTTCTTCGTTAAGAACAGCAGCGGTTTTCACTGGCATAGGTTTTTGACCTACTAGTGGGTAAATCGACAAAAACAGGGAAAAGGGTAGCTAATAGAAGCAAAAGGCAAGTTCTACGGAACTGTTCAGAAGATGTGATCGTTGGAACGAAAAGTTTATTGGCCTGACCTTTCGGATTCCCACTCGAAATCATCATCAGGGACAGTCGCAGATAAGGATATTAGAGACATGAGGTGCGTTGTGTTTATAATACGTAGTTGTCACGCGAGCACAGGAATACGTGGATATTCAAAGGGCATGCGAGACCATGTGTATCCGGCCCTAAATTTTTGTGAACTCTTCCGTACCTGACGAACTGCTCGGAAGCCGTCAGCCGCCTTCTCAATCAACTTGGATTTGAGGTTGCGCACAGGTCGGAGGCAACCGTCGGGCGCCGGTGCATGAGACCAAAAGGCCCACTGACAGGGCAGAACACGTCTGGAGTCGTTTATCGGATATGGTGCAGTTTTGGACAGAGCAACTACGTCAGAAAAACTGGGGAGTCACCCCGAGATCGCGAAGCGGTGAGGAGGAAAGACGCTAACTCTCCGGCTATAACTCCATTGGCTGGCCATATATTCAAGTTTTACGAAGCTAAATATCTCACAAGAGGTGATAATCGTGTGAGCCGTGAGCTGCTCGAGTCATGGTTCTCAGGCCCGCAGTCTAGCAACAAGCGCGATGACCTCCCATTCCCATATTCTGTGCTGAGACTTTGCCTGAGCAGGGGAATCAACTACGTGGGGAGGGTGCGGGCGACCTACAAGTCCAATGACAGCGAATTAAATGGCTGTGCAAAATTTCAAGGAGGTTTAGGGTCGGGGTTTTGGCTGATGTCAAGATTAAGGTAAGGGCTGTGGTTACGATTAGAGATGAGGAGAAACTTCGGGTTGCGGTTTAGTTCACGGGAAAACGTACCACTACCTGTTCTACGGGACGGAAGCTATCCTCATGTCCCATCGCAACAAATAGTGCCTCTGAGAGCCGTGTGGAGGCGTTGGACATCCTTCCTCAGGAGTAAAAATGCTTTTCAACTGCATGTGATACATTTGACCTACTCCTGGAGCTTTCAACATCTACAAGAAACCAAGGCAGGATAGGCGACAACTAATGCTTGTGGGACCTTTCTAACCAGGCAACGAATGCTTACCTCAACGAACACTATGAAGGGAGTCAAGGTCAGGTTGCAGGTGACTGATGCGGCGTGAGCCTCCACCTACGCGTGCCATTACAACCCCCATGTTCGGAATTTGCTATGGGAGCGCAACCCGAATAAGATCTGTTATGCCCTGATCTGGTCCCCGCGTTGGTCCAGCGCATCTAGCACGCGGCCCGTGAGACGTATGCAACATCTACCGCAATCTTGGGGCGTGTAGATATGCGAAAATAGGCAGGCGTGTACCCCCGCTTAATTTAGTGCTAAAAATGCCAGCTCATTTGAACGTCGACGGTGGGCATATACGTTTAGTTCATTGCCAACCCGCTTCCACCCGTTTCCGTCATTTAAACTACCCTACCCCATTGCCCACCGTTCAACGCGCCTACCTATCGATTTTTTTCGTTAGTAGGGACACGCAAGCATTCGTTGTGGGACACGAAACTAGGTATCCCACCTACGTATTACCGGTGGCCCAGGGCTCAATTCCAAAGGATGCTAGGGTTAGGGGCAAGATTAGGCTTAGAGCTGGGGTGGAGGTTAGAGAGAAGGGTACATGAAAATGGGTACCTTCTTGAAATTTGACAAAGACCACCTTTCCCACGTGTGGTACCTACTCCTCTGTTCTTGCCCTCAACCATCCAGGTTTCGTGACAGCGTTGGATTGTGGTCGTTTTACTTCGTTGGACAGTCCATCCACCTGATCGGGATATTAAAACTCAGAGTCTGGACTACATATGTTTAATCACACGAACGTGTTTCACAGACCGCGGATCCTCGGGTAATCGAAGAGGTCTCACTCAACGCTAAACGATTTTTTATAACGTGATGATCAGAGATGGTTTCTTCGATTTCATCACGTTCGAAAGCTTATCCCAGGCTATTTATTAAATTGTCCCATAATTTATTGTTGTTTTCGATTGTTCACATTTTTAATCGAGCATGTATTCCCTTTCGTTGTTCGCAAACTTATACCAGCAGTTCGATATTTTTTATAACCCAGAATTTGAAGAAATTAACGGGTTTGAAGCAGCTATCATTTTGAATATCCGGGTCGTTATTTAAGTAGACTCTGGTCAAATTATTTTTGCGTTGTCGAAAATCCTGTCAGTTCGACGAAAAAAGGTCCGGATGCAACAGAACCTCTAGGTCGAGCCTTCCGATTAGCTCTGGCGTTTCCATACTGCAAAATGACACCAGTTGGACGGTTTTGATGAAGTTCTTTATCTAGAAGGTGAATCTATTGACTGAACAGCTCGGTATTTACGTTCTGGTTCCTTTCATCGTAGTAGGATGATCCCCACGATATCCTACCACACACTTAACGTCGTCTTGGGAGTATGAAGATCAGTGTTGGTTCAACCTTTTGATTGCATGTTCGGGCTCAGCCATTCTTTTCTTTGTTCCATATTCACCTACAAACAAGGCTGCGTATAAATGGCTGATGACGGCTAATGCGCCAGAAACGACCATTCCAGTTTCCCTTGTCATTGTTGGCATTGCTATTCTGCCTCTACTAATAGTAGCCGCTATGCGGCTATTGGCGGGGCTCGAGAGTGAGCCTCAAGGCAGTTCCGGGCGAGTGAGTTTCGCTAGCCTTGAGTGGGTATTCATTAAAGAATGCAACTCAATATTGCCGACATAAACCGGTAAGACAGTGAGCCCGGGGCTCAATTGTTAGAGCGTTGGCCTTCTGATCAACAGGTCACTTGTTCAAGCCTCTGGTTTTGCACCACCTGGGGTTGGATATTCCTGACTGATGATGGCTAATTTGCCAGAAACGACCATTCCAATCTCTCTTGTTTTTGTCAGCATTGCTATTCTAAGCACCACTTTGCATAATCAGTTATGCTCAGCTTGAAAAGTGGTTAACGTTTTTACAGGGGAGGTTATATCGGGCCAGTAATAAGGCAGAAATATTTGAAGGCGTACGGAACTCTTTGCCGAGCTCTTGTTGATTTATCCCATCCCATCTCACTGACCAATCCCCAATTTGTTTACGGTGATCCCTATAGACACAATCCTTATCTAAACCTGACGTTCATCCAGAGCTCGGAGTGTTCGTCGTATCGAAATCGGCTTTTTTGAAACGGCTAAACAATTTCTGAGCTGTTCTTACAGCAACTAAATCTTCCCCGTAAAACACAGCGCAAATTTTCGTCAAGGTTTCCACTAATTTGCCTCCTCAATTAAACTCGAATGTCGTAAATGTGCACTTTTGTCAACCTGACACTCCATATTCTTTGACTCGTAACAACTCGAACGTTAATTAAAATTATAAATAATTTCTGAAACCTCTTGAATAGCGGAGAAAAATGACATTTAATAGGAATACATCAAACAAAAGCTAAAATGATTAAATTTTGAATAATTTAAAAAGCACGTGAATTTATGAGACAATAATAGCAGGGTTGCCTTGATCTTTGTAACGGACGTAGGGTAGTTTACTATCTCACAGCGCTTGCTGGTTAATTTTGTAGACAATTGCAGTCTCTATGGCGTCAACATTTCGGTGAATACGGTGGCTGCAGCGTCTATGATGCTTCAATGCTCAGAGAAACTTCCGCGTATCCTTGACGCAAGAAGACTATTGCTGGAACGACCAGCTTCATTCCTAACTCCTCAATGCCGAAGAAGTTTGTGCCCGTTAGTTCCCTGCTCCGGAATTCTATCGATCGATTGAATGTTATCTGCAAAGCTGTCCTCTATTTTGAGGACCTTAGTAGGCAATCTATGTTTTCTCCGCTGTTGCAGACTGCTGATTAACTGGTTACGGCCTGGGGTGCACCAGAGCGCAGATCCTCGTGATAATCGGTTCCACTTTGAGACAGGCAACGAGTAAGGACGCTGGCGATTCGCCGAATTTTCATGCAAAGCTGATAAAATTAAAATATAATCCATCCACAGAATGCCGGGTATCGGCCGTGCTGTCAGTCTTCGGTTGTCCCTTAAAATTTACTCCAGAGCTTCAAGACCTTTCGGAGTTATATACTTTGAAATATTGAACCACTCGGGCTCGACCTAAATATATGCTATTTGACCGTGAATTTCGCCCCTGCCTTCGTGCTGATTGAGCCTCAATGTATCACAGCTAAGTCGTGGTTGTCTTTTGTCCCTAAGACTAACCAGCAGCACGGGACTGCAGTTCAATGTGCCTACTGCCGTCGGTCAGGAAAGGTGGAAACGCATAATGCAAACAAAACATACAAATATTTTTCTGTACATCCCGCATATAATTGGACTTGATAACTGTTAGAAGTAGTCCAAACTATACCCCATTTGGGAATGTGAGGAGGAGGAGGAGGAGGTTACGGCCCTTATGAGCAAAACGGAAGTTTTCTACAAAATATTATCTAAGCATCATCATACTGTTCACATGCATTGGCCCCTGTCCAAAAGATAATGGCAACACCACTCGGTATGTCTAGTGAAAGGCAAAATTAGGAGCTATACCAGCGCATTCTCGCATATGTTGCTTATTCCGGGCACTGTGTGGGCCTCTGCGGGATAACCGCATAATATTTATTAAGCTGCCAACAGGCAGTTATTAGTATGACTTATGAAATTATTTAAGTTTCTGGTAACGAAAATTAGATATTACAGGATTTGAAAATCTTCGGGGTCAGATGGGGTCAGCATAATCGAGGGAGGACGAGTTGTATTACACACAGGACACGGGAGTAGATATTCCCCCCGAATTTAGCGCAAGATCATCTGAAGTACCTGTATTACCTATAAATTTGGCCAAATTCTGGTTCACCGTCACTCTATAAGTTGGCGGTAGAAACAACCTTAACCATCGCCTAAAATTTCAACCATAATTCTGATATGCCTTTTAGATTTTAATATATTACTTAAGTGGGGTAGTAGTATTAATAATACCCAAGATATTTCAGTCACGCTAGACTGTCAGCTTTTGAAAAAGTTTCTTCTGCCTCCATAAACTGTACTCTGTAAAAAAGTTACAACTTAAATAGAATTCTGTGCCTGAGGATGCCTATAGCTATGGTAAGTAGGCGCTCACCGATCACTTACAGGACTAACTCGTCCCTAGTCCCGCCAGCGGCAGAAGGACATAACCGACAAAGATCACGGAGACTGTAATGGCCATTTCTGGCTTATTAGCCATAATCGAGCCTCGGGTGCCGCAAAACCTGATATTGGGTATGGCTGGCTGATGACGGCTAATAAGCCAAGAAATGGCCATTACAGTCTCCCTTGTCTTTGCCGCTCAGGTTACTCTGGATACCCATAAATTTGACCAACTTCTGGTTTGCTGTCACTCTATTTGTTGGTGGTAAATAATACTTTAACCATCTCATGAAATGACAACCGAAATTCTGATATGCCTTAGTGATTCGAAAATATTACTTAAGTAGGGCTGTAGTATAAATTCTTGTACAGCATGATCCCAAGATATTTCAGTCACACCAGAATTTAAGCTTTTGAACTACCTCCAAAAACTGTAATCTGTAAAAAATTACTACTTATATAGGATGAAGTTTTCCTATTGATTTTCAATGCCTTTTGACTTTAAAGAAAACATGTATAAAATAGTTTTTCGGATAATTATTTGATGACGTCAAGAAAATTAATCTTTTGGGATTTTAATAAATTTCTAAATTGCCGAATAATTATGAAACCGACTTGGTGTCACACCTGCATCTACTAACTGCCAACTACAAGTTGTATATTGTCCGTTTCATAAAAGGTTTGCATTCATGTATGCAGTTAACCAGAGACAATATAGGGCTCGTTAAATTTTGCAATGTATGTGGGCCATATTCTGCACCTTAAAGCAGCACTAATAAATGGAACGATACGATGCTTTATGAATGCTAGTTTCACGCTCTTAAAAATCTCATGATCAGGAAGTATTTAAACCACCACATTCCCTTTCTTCAAGAAACAAAGTTGACGAAGACGTAAGTTGCTACAAGATAGTATATTTTTATACGGGATTGCTGTCAAATACATTTAAATTTATCCGGACCTTGAAAACAAATGGCAAAATGCATATTATTTAAGCAGTCATTTTTACAGAATACAGTTTATTATGGCCGTCTGAACGCAGCTCATTCAAAAGATGAGATCCTAACACGAATTAGTATCTTGGGAATGCGCTGCACAATATGTTCTAACAGCAAACGCATTTCCGAATTTCTGGTAACATTTGCTGGGGTAACACAGTAACTTTCACTTTGTCATTTTCCCTATGTAAACGGTACGATACGGTTTCAACTATATCAGACTTGACTGCTGCCGTCCGATTTAAAGCAGATAAACCCAGTAAAGGGGCGGATAGAACTTGAAAATTAGTTATTATAGGAACTGAAAGCGTTGAAGCTAGTAGAATTCAAGCAAGTAGAGTTTGTTCTGAGGGCTTAAATGGCCTTGAAATTCAACCAGTCCTGCTTCCATGGGGCAGTAAGTGTTTACCACTTGTAGAAACCAGTCGATGCCAGTATCAGGGATTGTGGACGGACGGTTGAAAACTGTTCTGAATTCCCCTGCGCTTCTGAATCTGAGATTTCTCCTTAAATTGTCGTCGGAACAGTGGTGCAGTGCTTTTGGTTGAGGGCTGTATGCAGTCACGATTTAAGCAATCCAATTCCTCGTTTCGTTGCGGGTCGCTTGGTCTTGTATTTCCTCCTGCAGTAGCTGCGACCTCTGGAAAAACTGCTTTTTGCGTTGCGTTCATTTTTTTCGTTTCTCATTAAATCGAGTTTTACTGCGAGGTATTGGGGTGTTTCGAAATTAACCAAAGCCTGCCTTTCCTCCTTCCGAAATTTTTATGAGCTACATTGTAGGTAGTCACTACAGCTTTTGATATTTAAAGGCGTCACCCGATTTCTCTGCAGGTAGGATGCATTGCATGCAATGCTGAAATATCGACTCTTTTAAAATCAGTTAGGTGCACTTATCTAGAGACTGGGGTTCGGTGACATTTCGGAGAGTCTGTTTCGTGTTTCAGTAGAGCACAATTATAAGAATTGTTTTTTGTTTTATATGTGCCTTTGCACTGAATTGTGGGGAAATTGGAGGTTGAGATTAGCGGTATTTTTGAGCTTCGATTTAGGCGAATTGGCACCAGCGTCATCGCTATGTTTAGGGTTAAAGTCAGGTAACAGGAATATGTACGCCTGGTATTTAGCGCAAGACCATATTAAGTACAGGGGTTCTGACATCCTTGTCACACAGATTTCTCAAATAAAACATAGGAAGAAAATACCGTTTTTCAGTTGGGCTGTTATGTACCGAAAATGCGACTGCTTCACTTGGTCTTCTTTCTAATAACTCCTTGTGTGATACTTTTTCAGCCCACTGGTCCGTTCTTAACGGCCTGTCGGGGAGACGAGCCAGTCGTTAGGAGTCCGCATAAGGCAGCACTTGTATACGACAGTTCGACCGTCGTAGTCGGACGATGTCCACCGTATGCTCCACACCATGGTGGTGCAGGGACGGTGACTTGCGCGTGAATTAGTTTTAAGTGATAGTAGCCTTGCGCTGCAGCTACCGCACTCTCTCCTCCTCCCCCACCTGAGCCCGGTGTCAAGACAGAGTCAAGAAGACCGGGGGCGGGAGAGGACGCGGGTGGCTGGCGCGGTCGGAGCCGTCCCTGGGCGTGCCACCACACCCACATGTTCGGCATTTATTATGGGAGCGCAACCCGAATAACGCCTGCCATGTGGGGCCAACGCATCTATCACGTGGCCCGTTTAGGGGGCACACTTGTATACACATGTTTTCTAATTAGTAATTTCGTCTTTGAATCCCTCCACAGGTCCCCGTAGCAGGCACTTAAGCAGAGCCAATAGGCTAGAGAAGGGCAAGAGTGAGGGGAGAGAAAATAGCTCAGATCGTAGCAAATAAATGGCGAACGAAGTCTACGATTGACAGTCGTTGTACGCGGGCCCATACACACATAAGAGTCTGGCGCACAGTTGGTTTCCACGACGGTGTGGCCCCGGAGGGGTTTAGCGTCTACTGCGAGTCCACGTTCGGAGGGGGGAGGGCGCATGGGGGCGGACGATGAAAGGGCTACTGCCCCGGTCGCCGCCACCGACATCAGTCATGGTTTCTGCCGCCTACCCTTTGTATTAGCGTCGCCTCCCGCTGAGGTCACGTTGGGCTCCGTAGACAGTACGGGCGAGCGGCTGCCAGCGGCTGCGAGCGGCTGCGAGTCAACATAATGGCTGTTGGGAGAACTCGCTTTTATCCAGGCTGCGGAAACAGCGGGTGATGAGACAGATGCACCACATCCCCGTCACTGAAAGCATCGTAACTTGACCGACTCCCAACCCAAAGTCGGTCAGTGCCTCAGCGAAATAGTGGGAGCAACGCTAGTCTATCGCGTTACCAAAGCTACCAGGAGGTCATTCTGTGGTTTTTGTCGTTTCTTTCTCTGTGGTTTAGTTTTATTATCAACGGGAACTTTCTCGTTTAGATGCGCAACTAAAGATACTGAAAGCAAAGCAAATTTGAAGGCTCAAACTGTCTGCGGAGAAAAGGTAACGAGCACTAACTTTGCACATCAGGACTCGGCTGTCATCAGGGGGTTGTCGCGAAGCGGTATATAAAATGGGCTATCAAAAAGTTGAAAATGCATTCGGCAGATTAAGTAAGGTCGGATTTGGGTTTTTGATTGAGCGGAAGTTTTGCCGTCAATCGTACTTCCGCCTCAAAATATTTAAACCACCCAGCAGATGTATCTATTTGAAGGATACTTCGATGAAATTTAAAACAAATTTCCCCAATTTAAACTGAGCGGGAGAACTTTCCACCAAAACCTGCCGAACGTAAAATGCTTTATTAGTTAAAACACGGCTTAACTCTGGTTCTTGCCATGGCACCAAAACCTCGGATTACTTTTGTTTTTCATTATCATGCAGCGGATATTCAAGATTAATTTGAAATTCTGAAATGTTTTTTCACTTCGAAACCATTACTTACGGAGGGTTGTAATAGTTATTACCGTACATTGTAATCCCAAGATATTTATGTCACTCGAAGACACCAAATTTTAAACAAAGATATTCTCGGCGGTATTAACCGATCAAGGTGTGTAAATAATGCCTAATTAAGCAGTGCGAAATTCGCCAATTGAGTTTCTATGCCATCATAAATGAAAAATATAGTTAATAGAAAATATGCAGAGAAGTATTCGTTCTTGTCCTCATTTGATAGTTAATTTAATTCTTTTTAAAGTCCTGCTTGAAGAAACAGTAGTTTTCGGTATTTAAATAATCTAATTATAAGATTTTTTAACGACCATGAAATATCTGTTCATAAAGTTTCATACTTGTTGGTTTATAAATGCTGATTTCAATTTATACAGCATGATTCACCTATACTGAAACATTTTAGTAGTCTTATATGACGTCTTTTTAATGCATTAGATTCCTTTCACGGAAAATGTCCATCTTGTGTTTCGGAAACACTGACTGCAAGTAGAAGAGCAGGTCAGGTGAAAATTATTCGAAACTATCAACTGCAAACAACCCTTTGTTCGAGTTTAAATTTTGGAGAAGGTGTAAGCTGCTGCCGGCGAAGTACAAAAAGCAAATTTTATTTAATAATTCATGAGGTAGCACATCATAGGTTTTCGTACCCGCTCTAATCAGACTGATGAATCCCAGTTAAATCCATGTTTGTTGGTGAGAGTTAAAAACGTGGTTTGAAAGTTTTAACTACAAAGACCCCTACAAAAAATCGAACAAAATACTAATGAAATTCTTTCGGGAACCAATTGAGTGTTTTGTGGCGATTTTTCAAGCAAATGTAAGTATTATCAGTAGTAATATCAGTAGATAAAATTATGTTTACATGGACCTGCGAATATTTTTGAAGTCGAATGGCAGTGATTAACTGAAGGAGCGTAAGAATTCCTGCCAGCAGACCTAAAGGATCCTCCTAGACCATGGCTGACTGAAGGTGGTCAAGTAAACAGAAACGAACATCTAGGTCTTCTAGTTTTTTGATAACACTTTCTCAGTTGGCAGCCTAACTGAGGCCACCTACTCCCCATCCCATTCTTAACGAAAGTAATGTTTGGTTTACAAATAAGCATTCATTAACTGGAAAATAATATTTTTACTCAAAACCGGCAGCTCAAGAACAGGAAACTTAATGCCACGTAAAATAAGGAATGGTAGTGCACCAAATGAAAAATAATCAAAATAATAGTAAATGCAAAATACTTGTACCTACTTAACTATCGTTTCGCGTGCAATATTTTAATATGTTTGGGAACATAGACATACTAATATGTCTATTGTAAAGAGGTATATCGAAATATTAGACCCAAAATATATTTTCTGCTACATTTTAAAGTCTCTTTGCAAGTTATTTTGATATGTGTTAAGATTTTTTAAATAAAATTGGGGTCCAAAATCCTTTGCAGGCCACAGGCGCAGAGGTTATATAAAAATCTAAATAATACATGAGAATCGCATACTTTATGAAGGACATACCCCTTTGATCGGTGAGCGGGCTCACTTTCCTGCAGCAGTTTGTTGTCCTTTCATCACTAATGAAGGCCACTATAACCGAAGGCATCCTTCTAGATGTCCATGAAGAGCCGGCTCTTTGTGGTGACCGCCATCAACAGCCAGATTGGTCACTTTTCAAATCTGATGGTTAACCAGTCCCGTCGGCCGTTTCAGCTTTTGAAGGTTTAATCAGGAAGTTCTCACCGGAGACCGACTTTGGAGAGTTGTCTAAAAATAATTTCAGTTTCATCCTGTCTTCTTCAGCAAGTAAACACGGCAGTATGAAACTGGAGTTCATTTACCAAAAACACACGCTGGGTGGTCGACTGACGAGCGACATAAAATCGGTGCAACATGTGCGTATGGGCTTTTAGGTAGTATCTGTACTGCCAGTTATGTACTACCCCTAACCTTAACGCAAACCCTACCTTACCCCCGAACATTAACCCTTAAGTTTAACCCTAATTTCCCTGGAGGATCTAATGTAATTCCTCAGGTGGCCGGTAGGAAACTTATTCAAATGCCAACATTCTACCGTGACTAAAAGACTTCGAGATTATGCAGTACGGTAAACGGCAGTATAGCCCAATCTAAGTACTTACTTCTGACCGAAGACACAGTTCAGAATTTCGACCGAAATTTCTTGCGACAGGCCAGAGAAATCTTCTTCTCCTTATTTCGTCTTTGCTGATCGTGACACAAGTAAGGAAACAAAGTAGCAGTAGCGCTGCTGATGGACTTCGAGCAGCGGGATTCAAAATGAGAACGAAAGAAAAAAAAGGAAATTCTTTAACAGAACAAAGTTATATAAAAGCAACTGATTACCTCAGAGGAATCTCTGGCAGTCCGCAGGCTGCTGTCTGAAACTATGGGGCCTGTGGGTTCAAATGGATACACTCTGATGCGACAAAATACTGCCTGACAAAAACTTAAGTCAGACTGCATATGCTGAATACCTCCGACGGCAAATATTCAGGTTGCTTACAAAAGTAATCTTCAGAGCTCGACCAGTGACAGGGGACGTCCACATAGATGGGCTGGGCATAATGACCTCGCATTTTTGTCTGCATCTGCTGGATATTCCTCAACCAAGTTTTAATCAATTTAGTAAATATAGACTGTTCGTATGCTATTTGACCTGTAGTTCAGAGTCCCGCAGATGTTAATGCGTAACCAATAATTGACCGGATATTCAAAGAAGGGTGGAAGGTGGGTGTCTTGTCCGCATATCCGCGGAATTTGAATATTTGCCGACAGAGTGTGCCCTGTCCGCCGCGGATTCAACGGTAGGTGGGTCCAACTAACTGTTATCCGTTCCCCATGCCTGGCTGATGAGAGCAAACACCACAGAAATGACTATTCCAGGACTATCTTTTAAGCCCTGTATGGGAGTCATTTAGTGAGTGCCTTCGATGGTGCATTTTCGGGGATCAAAAAACAGATGTGGTGCTTGTATTTCGTTGCAATCTGGATGGATTGGTGGATGCCAAAATCCCGGACATCAAAAGACAAAAGGAACTGGACTTTTGAAAATTAAAATGGCCTTTTTTCTATTGGGAGGAGCAATCCGTTGAATCCAATAATAAAACAGAAAAATAATATATTTTTACACAATTTCTTCTGGTTAAAGCTACTGCTGTCAATTTTTTCCCGCTGTGCTTAAATTCAAAGGTGAAAGTCCTTTGTGGCATTCAGAGGGTAACTAAGATAACTTTATTATTTCCAGCCGAGATCGGGATTTTCTTTTAAAACCGTCTCTACCCTGGACTGCCATCCGCTTGCGTTTGTCGATTTTGACGAATATTATACGTAATTTTGACGGAGGTGAAGGTTCCAACAGGTAGGTAAAGAGCCTGTTACTTCGCCTGAGCTCTAGGTTTGGCTAAACTATCTGTCAATGTTGTTTATGTGTTTTAAAATGACGGACCTTTTTTCAGGTTAGCCTATAAAATTTTTATAAATAATTTACCAGAAAATTAACACGTTAAAAGTAATACATGTTGACAACTGGAAAATTCGTTACGTAGTACTGTTGCTACAGCAGATTCCCTATCTCATGAAATGTCCTCCAAAATCCTGAAATATGTTTTCGTTCTGAACAAATTACTTAATTATGATTAGCATATTGATTATCGTGCAGCCTACTACTTAAATATTTCAGTCACGCCAGTATGTTGGCTTTTGAGCGAGCTTCATTCTGAACGCTAACAAAAACCATTCATTGTAAAAAATGGCTACTTAAGTAGTAGGCACTTTCCTTATGGATTTTCTATGCACTTATTCAGTCAAGTATATTAAAGAGGAAAAATTTACACAATATTATTTGAGTACCCGCTTAGTATTCTATTAGACATTTTTAAAATTTTATGTTTGAATAAAGCGTATATTTTTGGTTTTTACAAAGTTTCAAATTATGAGATTTTTAAAAACCGTGAAACGTTCTTCGTAATGCATCGTATCCGTAAACTCATTAATGATGCCTATAAAGTTTACAGCATGAACTTCATCCACTGCAAAAGTTCTGAGAACTATTTAAATTCTTCCTCCTAGTGCAGAGATAAGTGTTATTTTTCTTAAACAGCTTGTACACAGAATTCATTTTTAACAGCCTTGAATTGACATCCAACAGCCGATAGGATTCAAAATTATTCAAAATTGAGAATGTAAATGCTTTCAAAATTCACCGTTTTTATCAAAAGATTAAAAAGTTCTCAACAAAAACTGTTTTTTACATTTTCTTTAAAATTAAACTAACTTGGGGTTGTTTGATTATATTCCAAATCTTTGGTATATGTATTGATGCTGGTTTGCAAGTTATTTTCAATCTTTTGTGAATTTCTTCTTTTTTATGTTTTAGGTCACATATTTTGATATATAGGGTAGATTCATTATCTAAAGAACTGTCTGCTGAAATTCGGAGATGTGTTTTAGTTTTTAAAAAATAACCCAATTAGGATTATCATATTTATTATCGTGCAGACTACTCCTTGTAAAAAAATGGCTACTAAGGTAGTATGCATATTTCTCATGGATTTTATGCCCTTATTCACTCAACATATTATGCAGAATGCGTGTAAAAATATTAATTTAGCACCCGTTTGATAGTCAATTAGACCTTTTTAAAATTTTTGTTTTATGAAAGCGTATCTTTCGGTTTTAAAAAAGTTTAAAATTCTGAGATTTTTAAAGGCCATTAAACGTTCATTCGTAATACATCGTATCCCTTAATTTATTAGTGTTGCCTATGAAGTATATAACATGATCCACATTCATTGCAAAATTTTCTGAGATTTATTTGAATTCTTCCTCCTACTGTAGAGAAGTATTTGCTTTTTCTTAAGCAGAATGTATACAGAATGTATTTTGGCAACCTTGAACTGAAGTCCAACGGCCGATAGGATTCAAAATTATTCAAAAATTAAGAAACTTTTTTAAAACCGAAAGGTACGCTTTCTTCAAACCAAAAAATTGAATAAGATGTAATTTACAACTAAAAAAGTAGAAAAAAATATTTTTGTGCATTTTTTCGATATAACATATTTGAATAAATAAGGGCATCGAAAATCTATGAGAAAATGCATACCGCTTAAGCAGCCATTTTTAGAGAGTATGCTTTTTCGCAGGCAGTCGGGAAGCACATTTTTCAAGAGCCGGCATCCTGACGTGTACGCAATATTTTGGTAATATTTTGGTAATAGGCAGAACCGTGAATCAATACTTCTGCATAATTTTACCCCTTATTGTATCATTTGAATACCCAAAAATATCGCTAACGTAACTCCTGATTCATTACTGCATTTCTGGACTGTGGAAAACGGCCAGAAAGAATTGCCTTCATTTTTAGTGTTTTTATAAATCCAAACTCATAAACAGCATACGAAAGAAAGTTCTTTTTTAAATCCGTTTGGTATTAACTTAGGTCGCTTTTGAATTTCCACTCCAGGAAAGGACATCTTTCAATATTAAGAAAATTATTCAATTGTAAAATAATTTTGAACCCGAATTGCATTGGCGTTTAGAGTTTCCGAACGGGAGGATGCAGACGTTCTATTTAAGGAACATCCTACACTCCTTTCCGCTATTATTCATATGATGCCGAGGAAATTCTGCAATATATATTAAAAAAGCCCAGACAAGATGCCTCTTGAAAAAAAACATTTTACGGTCTTCCAAATCTCCAAACTGAAAACATATCTGCAACTGAAAACTACACATTCTTTCAGCCTGTCTTCGCAGAAACGGGTTTAAGTTTATAAAGTCACGGAAAATCAATGAGAAAAACGTACTGCTTAAGTTGTTGTTTGTATGAAGCGAGATACTGGCATGTGGCCAGAAAGATGCGCCTTCAAAAGCCGGCATCCCAGCATGACATGGAAGTATGCTGCGTGACAGTCAATATTACTGAACCCTTATAAATAAAATCATATTTCGGAATTTCAGTCACATATGGTGCCTGATTATTCTATTGCTATTCGAGACTGCTTTGGAAATGCTGCGTATATTGAAAGTTTATGCAATTAACGTTTACGTTTGGTATGTGGTAGATTTAAGCTTGCGTAGTTATGACCACAATTGCCTCTTTCGGGATAATTTAAAACTTAACTTTATGGCGTCAAAATAAATTATTGAATAAGCCAGGAGTCATGTCACAAAGACACAACTCGTCTTCTATAGCTGTAAATTGTCTTTTTGTCTGATCATAATAACCCCTAGAGGAAGGACGGTGCAATGCTCGCACATAGCAGTAGGATAGGAAGTTGTGCGTTTCAGACAAATATAGTATTGTTTCAGGGCACCTTTTACGACTGCCCTACTGAAACGATGAAACGCTTTATTGGCTAAATTGCATGCCGAGGCCTGTGCGAAAAATCCACCCTCCTGCACACTAAAATCTGTTTTCAATGGTGAATAGGCGCTCACCGATCGGTTACCGGACTCACTCGTCCCGTTTAACCTTGGGGCTCATTCTCGAGTCCGGCCAGCAGCTGCATAGCAGGCAGGATGACAGTACCAACGAAGACAAGGGAGAATTTAATGGCCACTTCTGGTTTATTAGGCATCGTCAGCCAACCATACACACGTCCAGGTGGTGCACCAACCAAGGATCGAACCCACCACCTTTTTATCGGAAGTTAAACGCTGAGGGGTTGGGTATGGCTAGCCGAAGACGTCTAATTAGCAAGAAAAGGCCATTCCAGTCTCCCTTGTCTTTGTCGGTAATGTTATTCTGCATATATATATATATATATATATATATATATACACATCAGGGAAATAATTTCTGAAATTATCTAGTGCAAGACATGGAGTCAGGTGATTCGGACATGACTTTTAGGGTCATACCCGAAATTTTAATGAACATTTGGGTCGAAGACAATCAACCACTGTGGAATAACCACGTAATGCCCATTTTACAAACAAGAAGTACTACAAGTAGTATGAATCTTATATAGCAAAGACGTCATACCGTACTCCCGTCATAGGTACTAGCTAAAAGCCCAGACACGTGTTTCACCGATATTTCTGCTGCTGCTTGACACAGCAACGAGGGGTTCGGCTCCTCAGTGGGTCCCCCAGCGTTCTCTATGCGGTTTCTGGTATATGGACTCCAGAGAATAATCAGGGAAATAATTTCTGAAATTATTAAGTGCAGGAAATGGAGTCAGGTGATTCGGACATGACTTTTTAGGGTCATATATATATATATATGTGTGTGGGAGTCGAGAGTGAGCCACGAGGCAGAACGGGCCGAGGGAGTCCTGTAACAGATCTGCGAGCGTTCATCAAACAATGTCAATATTTCCGATAAAAACTGACAACGCTGAACTTCTATCCAACAGATAGCGCATTCGAGTCTCGGATGGTGCGGCATATGGGGTTGGGTATGGCTGACTGATGAAGGCTAATAAGCATGAAAGTGTCATTTCGAGCTTCAGAAGACGCCTAATTGAGCAAAAACACCAACACACACTTTTTCGTTAGGATTGAGTTAAAAAAGACGAACCCTTTTTGCAGAGAACGGCAGAATGCCACAGAAAACGTCATTCTTCTTCGTTTTTCCTACCATCAATCTCATAATAAATCACAACGATGATTGGCAGCAGATAACGATCAGTTCGAATATAATTTACAATAGAGTATACCCCTTAATCGCAAGTATTGAAAATATTCGATTGTACATGTCATTCGAGTCTATATAAGGGGCTCCTTATATCTACGTATATCTCCTTCTACTTATATAATCAGTTTCTTTCTCTATAAAGGATGCCAATTTGCATAAACAGAGGCGAAAACTTCAAAAGACATATGAAAACCCGGAATAAACCCACTAATTTGTTTTGGGGAAATGTATGGCCCTTGAGAGCTATGGTGAGGAAATACTTGCCCGTTGAGAGAAAAAAACATAGCACTGGAAATACGAGTGTGGAGAGGTCAGCATTTTGGAATCTATTGAACAGCACAACATTCTGGAAGAAACTTCCTGCAGCCATATAACGAGGCCTAATGAAAATTTTCATAAATAGAACCCACGTATCTGAGATGGAATGTGGAGATCATTTCCTTGTATTAGATGGTAATGGAGCATACGCCGATGAGCAACCAAAATGTATTTTTATTTTTCACTTTCTATTTTTGAGTGATAAATCGACTTACGGGATCACAAGTCTACATTAAGTGCAATTTCTGAGTATTGCCGTACACGCTGAGATTTTAGCTCCACTCAGCGGCGTTGGCAACTGAACCATCGTCAGCGCTTCAGAACCAGCCCTCTATGGCGACCTTAAGTCGTCATTTTATTACAGCTAACCGAATGTTCTGGCAAGCCTAGGAATCGAAGGAACGGAAACGTGGAAGAATCCTTTGGCTTTAACTTTAGCATATAAATGTCTGTCTATGAAAAGTTCGAAAGCTGTACGGATAATTGGCTGTGCTAGAAATGCTGAAATTTTAAATCAAGCAGGGTAATAAAACTGCCCTCTAAAATTCCGTTCTGTGGGATTTATCGAAAAGGTTACGTTTAAATCGATAATTTTCGCTGTCAATAAAGCACGCGCTTGTGAAATGGAAATGAAGATAATGAAGGGGACATCATTATTCTTTCGTTGTTATAAAAACGTCCGTAGTTGTTAAGTAATTTGCTTATAAACATACTTTAAAACCATCCTATATAACTCAGTCTAAATGTTTCTCTGACGTAACTAGTTGAAGTAAGACAGTCAAATACGTCAGCTACCAAACTGTTTGAAAGAATTTTCAAGCATTTCATCTCCTTTTTCTTTTGGGACAGGAACCTCCTAACTGACGCTCAAGCCATAGCCGTCACGAGCTGGTCCGAACGCCACCCCGTTGATAGCCTGAAGATTTTTCGGAACAAATTCCAAGTGCATCTAAAAACCTGGCTTTTCAACCAGAGCCATCGTTTTAAAATGAGCAATATTTTAACGCGATGGACACTTTTAGCAGTTGGTGACCCTCATGTAGCCCAAACGCATAGAGGCAGCGGCTGGTGCCATTTCCTAAATCTGGCATTTCTTGCAACCAACGAAATTAGATAAGTTAATAAATGCTACTCGCATTGTTTAAGTAATATAATTTTATCGCGCACTTTAATCCGAATGTTAGTAAACTCGACCTTGAAGATTCGTTATTGGGCAAACCTAATCTTGTCAGAATTTATCATCGCCTTCATAACTGGAACCATGCAATTGTATACTTCCTCAACTGCAAGTAGACAATGCTAATGGAACCGAACTATTAACTCTTATTACTAATCACCAGATAATCCGAGTACAGTGCGCAGTCTGTCGCGTCATTTGATTATGAAACGAAATCTCGATAGAGTTTCCACAGGTTAATTTAATTATTCAGACGTTTTACTGTAACGGGTAAGAATGCAAGAGGTTGCGAAACCCGTTAGAGGGAGAGAGCGACTTTGTTACGAATTTACCACAACCATCAGCTTTTCACGAGCCCGCAATTTTGTCCATTGTTAAAAATCTTCTCTTTTAACTGAAAGTAACAATAATGAAGACAAAATGCAAGAGCTGTGAATCGAGGGCATGTAAAATTGCTATCTTAACAGGTTAAATAACTTAAACACTCGTAGCTTAAAGTATTTAAATTATCAGATTGCTGTCTATTTTTACTAAGCAAAATATATCCCTCGATGGTAATTTTGAAGACCAGTTTAGTGAGTTACTTAGGCCTACTATAACGCGACCCGAAACATCAGTTCAGGAAAAGCTTTACAGTTAGGAAAATAATTTTTTCAGCTTTTTGCTCGCACCGTCATTTTGGATGCCATCTCAAGTGACTCGGACTTATGTATCTTGTGGGCACGATTTGTTAGCCGAAGCAAGAATTTGAGATTGGAGTCTATTTATTTAAATAAGCACGTTCTTATGTTGTTCATGAAATCCCTCTTTCCTGAATCTGCTAAAAGAAGAAAACACTAGGCTATTGCCGACGCCTTACTCCAACTACTAGATATCTGTCTAGAAATCTACTTTTATTTTTCCAGCCAATGCCATCAGCAGCTTAAAGGAGCCATTTTTGGGTTACACATATCTGGCATTCTGGCCGAGGCCGTAATGCAGCAACAAGAATCGATAACTCTCCCTTATGGAAAACCAAAACTGTGGCTGCGATACTTCGAAGATACATTTGTCATCATTAGGAAAGAACTCTTAGACCTGCTCCAAAAATATCTAAACTTCACATTTCCAGGAATTGAATTCACGTTCGAAACGGAAGTTGATGTACAAATCCCATTTCTGGATGTCCTCGTACATCAGAAAACTGATGGATCACACCGAACCTCAGTTTACCGCAAAAAAACATATTCTGAGGTCATCCTACACTTTGAGAGTAATCATCCTGTTTATCACAAAAGGAGTTCTGTCTAGAGTCTCCTAAGTCGATCCAAAACAGACTGCTCTGATGAAGAAAGTTATCGAGCAGAAATGAAATACCTCTTTAACTTGTTCTCTAAAAATGGATACATGCGTGATTTCTTGCATCGATGCCTGAAGTGGCAGGAATCCAAAAAAAGGTATTTCGAACGACACAGTCACCCAGGCACCAAAACCAATGACCTGGTGAACTCTCCCATCCGTGAAAAATGTATCAGAGCTTGTCGAAAGACTGTGAAAATTCAAACACGCAAAACCAACGGCGAAAGGATAACAAAATGCACTCAACGCGCTTTGGTTCGGATTTCGCCTGCCTTTGTTAAGCTCGTTTAATTAATTAATTGTTCTTGTACACACCCCATAGTCTGACGACGAGCTGGGGAATCAGTCTCAAAAATGTACGCATTAAAGTTTCCATTTTCCCCAAAAATTTCGTCTTTTCTTATATGATGAACTGATGAACTTCGGTTCGATTACTTGCTTATGATCCACCTGCAAGACCCAGTGTGTGGACTGTCTGCGCCGTACTCGAGCGCATGATTGTGTTTCCAGTCCCAGCTAGTAGTCAGCGTTATGATTGGCTGAATGAAGGCAGAATAAGCCCGAAACAGACTGTATCAATCTACCCATATTTTCTGTCGTCTCTCCTCTCTGCAATTATAACTTGGCCGACTTTGGCCTGATAATTGGTTGCCTGTTCGTTACTTTTGCCACCCATACAAAGCTTATTTGCTTCTGGAAGCCAGTGGATTGATGTTCGCCTATTGCTGTTTGAATAAATACCCGATCTGCAGTGACAGAGAAGGACAGGTGGCGAGCACTTATGAACTTCGGTTTGATGAAGTGCTTATGACCCATCAGCTAGACCCAGTGTGTTGACTGTCTGCGCCGTCCTCGAGTGCATGTTTGTGTTTCCAGTCCCAGCTGTTAGTCAGGGTTACGATTGGCTGAATGAAGGCAGAATAACCCCGAAACAGACTGTATCAATCTACCCATATTTTCTGTCGTCTCTACTCTCTGGATATATATATATATATATATATATATATATATATATATAAACGAGAAGACCAAAACAACTCCGGTGGCTCTTTCTGGCTGTTAAGTTGACAGTTTAGCCGGAATTGAAGTAAAGGAACCCCCTGATTGACATAATTGCGTACTCGTCCTGGTTTTATTCCAAAATTAAAGGGTTTCCACTGACCTTCCTATGTTTTAACCTCCGCTGAGCACCATACTTTAATCGAAAGAGAAGGTAACCGTTTGGGTAGCCTTAGGGATCTGAAAACATTCAATGAACGCAAGGCCTATTAAGATTTCCTACGACAGTAAAAAGAGAGGCAAATTTGATTCTCCCTGGGAAAACCAACCTGCAAAACTCTCATAAGGAGGTTTTTAAAACCAGACTATTGTCCAGCGGAACGTCTCAAACGCCGAGAATTAGTGACTGAAATAAGGAGACTTGAAGTCGGAAAGAGGAACAGGGTTATTTTCAGCGTACGTACAGAGAAACGTTGTGCTACTCTGGGACTTGAAAATACTCATGATGGTAGTGGCAACGTTGTATTGGCAAATTTCAGACAAATCGAATGAAACACTGCCGAATGGTACAAAGTTAAATGCTTGTATAATAACGTCCAGAATCTCTTTTCAAAGCTCAAAATGCCAATGTGGTAGCCGAGAAGCCTCCAGATGTCATAGCAATAACACAAACGTGGCTGTCCAAAAATCCTCACTGATTTTGAAGTAGCGACTTAATTGTATATAGCAGAATCGAGAAAATTACTGACAATACAGAGGTTTTTGGTCGACTATAAAAGCATGGGGGCCCCAGTCCCTTGAAGCCATGACTTTTTACCGACCGCCGAGGATAGACTCGAAGCAGCTGCTTGTTTGCTGGAGAGCAGATGATCACCTCTTGGATGACTTAAATGCACCCGGCATTTGATGGAGCGATATGAATGCAAACCGCTCGAAGTACGCCTTCGATCATTGTCTGCTAGAGACAAAACTTGAAGCAATTATTACACAGCATGTCCTCGTTCTAACTAAAGCGCGCGTTTTGACATTAACATCTTGTCTTCACCAAAGAGCCAGGCTGTATACATGAGATATACTGCCTACCTCAGCTTGGCCAAAGTTATCATGCAGTACTTTAATGAGAGTACGGTTGATATGAGCGCCCATATATGTCGAGGAGACTTTAACCAAATGAGAGCTCAGGCGTCACAAACAGACTGGGATTTTCTCTTTTGCGGGAATGTCACTGGAGACTGGAAGTTATTTAAAGAGCCGTCGCTGCACCTAACAGATTGATAGGTATTTTTGATGGAGTACCCAGAAGGACACTGTCATTAAAAAAATAAAACGAATGCGCAATCACGTACGGTTAACTCATGAATAGAAGGTCAGCTTCAAAAAAATAAATAAAAAAGAGCAGACAGTGAAAAAGAATTCTTAGGCATTTTTATGGAAAATGGATATGTTGAATGGGGTTTGTGGGATTTTAAGGAGAAAAAAATGTCACTCGTGGGCGAAAAACGTACGAGTGGGTGGGACCGACAGGCTGCTGAAAGTTTATGAGGTTTTAAACCGCTCCTCATCGTGAGAGGAATCATGTAATGACAGAGGCTGCTTTTCACCGCCACAAGTGTGATCATACTGCGTATCGAATAGCCATAAGCGTAACCACCAAGGATGCTAAACAGAGGAAACCCTCGCAGCTATCATCAGTATGCTTAGGGTCGAACGAGGAAAGGACCGTAGATTTCGCGAAGGTCATGGGCGACGAACCTGAGATGCGACCATGATACGCTCATTGCTGATTGCAGAGACCACCAACAGAGGAACCCGTAACGATTGCCAACAGTCCGCGTAGAGTGGACACCAGGGAGAAGGTTAAAGGCCGCAAACACCATCGCCCTAAGGTGCCCCAATGAAGAGCTCCTGTCATTGTCAACGCTTAGCTTACCCACCCAGCCTCAGTGACTATTACGAGATGTCAAAACATAGATTAACAGGGAAGGAAGGCTGAGGAAGGCGCTTGGTAGAAACAACGAAAATGCACCCTTTAAAGACTAAAAAGAGCAAAGGACCAAGATTAAAAGCATGATTTGCAAAAGAGGAAGGAAATTCTAAAATTATCTTCTCCATGTACCAGTTCGAAATCACAAACTGCTCTACATTTACTTGCTAAATTACATGCATCAGGAACCCCATTCTAGTTATGAGGAGTGATGACGGTTTTGCGCTATTGGACAGTAAAAACAAAGCTAAGCATTTTCTTCAGTTCTTTCAGTCTGTTTACACCAGAGCAGCTGTTTTTATTCCACCTAATTACGAGACCATAGGAGCGCCAATTTTCAAAATATTATATTTCACAAAGAAGTACTATTCGAAGAGCAAAACAAGATTGAAGGAATGTAGATTTACCAGTCCTGATGATATTCCATTAAAGCTGCTCTTTGCACTACTATTCTTTCTCTGTCAGAAATCATTCTTCCCACAGACACCACTTCACAAAGGCGGTAGCCATGCGCTTCCGACAAAAAACCCGACAGTCTGATCTAAATCTGCTGCAAAGTCCCGGAAATGGCCATCCAAATGTAATTGATGACTTATTTGGTAACTCACAACCTCTTATCCCGTGCACAATACGGCTTTCCTAGGGAAGCTCGTGCGTAACGAACTTCCTTCATTGGATGCAAAGCTGGACAATAGCACTTGATTCAAACGACACGATAAATTTGCACTTTATTGATTTCCGGAAGACCCTCGATAGTTTTCCGCAATAGCGTCTTCTGCAAAGTTGTGTGTGCTGGGTATCGGGGGAAAACTTCTTATATGAGTCGATAATATATTTCCTCGGCCGTACCCAGGATGCCTGCGTAGAAAGACAGCTACCAGAGAGTTGAGTCCCACAAGGTTCAGTGCTTGGTCCAACCCTGTTTCTGCTGCTCATTAATGATTGTGAACAGGAACTGGGCTGTGATTGTGTCATGTTTGCGGATGATATAAAAATCTGTAAAGTCATCTACAAGCTACTGACAAAGCCAACCCTCAGGAAAAACTTATTTCAATTAGACGAGTGGTCCGCAGATGACTCCTATCCTTCAACTCGAACAACGGCACAATGCTAAGTCTTCGAAATCGAAATCAGGTCCCTCATACGGGAAAATACTATATCAATAGAATGCCAATTTAAGAAGCAAAAACAGAAAGATCTAAGCGTTTGGAACATATACAGATATAAAGTCGAAACGGTAGATATAAAGTCCTTATCAGAAGATATAAATTCCTTATTGTCTATTTCCTTCCAAAACTCGCAACTCTTGGATGTTGAAAGGGGTCCTTTTTGCTATTTGAGGCAGTTCCCTTGTAATTACATTGGTTTCAAAATATGTTTCCATTATCTTCTGCAGAGTCAATCTTCGCAGTCAATTTTTCGTCACCTCTATTTCAAATATCATCGCCGACTAATGACAACCTTGATAATTTCCTCCGATTTTGCAACCCTGACGATGGTCTCCGGGATCTGTTGATGATCGTGGTTGGTTCGGATGTTTTCGCCTCTTTGTTGGTGGACTATGCAGTCAGCAAGGTCGCATCTCGGTGATGATCTCGTGACCTCTACTTTTCCCTCTTTATTTCGACCCTGTACGGTGGGAGAAAAAAACGCCGGGAGGCAACTGAGAAGGTAAAACTACTCCATTGAATTAATCCAGGATACAAATTCAGCTTCCGGAATGTCCCACCAGTGGTCCAATTTGCACAACACAGTCTGCGTCCGAAGACATGGTAATTATCTCAAGGTCTTTACACTTAACGCATTTCAGGTTTTGACGTTATGAACTTATTGATATTTATTTTAATCCAGACTTTGTGATTTATAACTCTTTTCATAATGCTTACCACGGTAACCTACATATTAATTTTTTAGGAACCACCACCGACTAACGGCAGCCATGTGGAAAACCTATGACAAATTTATCCTAGGCATGTACAGTGTAATTTAACTTTTTTAAAATTGAATACTTTGCAAATTTCATCTTCACGTATCCTATTTCATGAGTGAGTGGGTACATCGCAGGATTGGCTTGCACGGATCAAAACGGAAGCCAAATTAATTGCAAAAAAATTGGGTCGTTAATAGAAGAATAATTAGGCGTACATCAGTAGTGGCCGATTATGATGGGGAAGGCTATGTGCGGTGGGCATTCGATTTAAAGGAAATGGGGCTGCTACTGCGAGAGAATCGTGGGATCCCGCTGCGCAACTTCTTCCATTGAGGGGGCCAGAGGGGGCCATGTGGGGCTAGTGCTCGTAGGGTAGTTATTAATTTTTTTAGAGAAGCAGTTTTTCCTCCTAGTTTTTTTTTAAATTGGCGGCTCGCCGAACTCCGCCCACGATTTAATCGTAGGAGTTATTTCACTGCTTCTTTCCTAGTTTACCACATATTCCAAAGATTGTTGACTATTGTTTTGAAAGTGGTGAATCTTTCTGAATCGGATATGCTTACCATACTACTCATTTCTCCTGTTCATATGGCTGTTCATATAGTGCAGCAATTATCCACTTTGTGTTTATTCACACCGCGATACTATATTTGTAATTATGGGCCCTTCTGGGCCTTAAATATACAAATTATTTATTTATAATTAACAACACAAAAGCTTCTTCACAATGCTGTGAGGTAGCTAAAGCAGGAATGCTAATGCATACGCCTTCAAGTGACTATTTACAGTTGTCGATAAAGACTACATTCCGGAAGTCTTCCGTACGTTTGCAAGGCCGCATTTTGAATATGCGATCCAGGCCTGGTGATCTCTGGTGAAACAGTATTACAACTCAAAAGGGCTGAGAGGTACTATATGAGATGTGCCTGAAGCACTAAATTTATATTATTGAGTTATAGGCAGTAACTCGGAAAACTTTAAATAAATCAGTATATATAAGAGAGATAGGCAGAGCCTTTGAAAACCCTATTTGAAGATAGACGCTAGCAAGATATGCAAATGTCGTATGGCGATAACGTTATGGTCACTTTAAGCCACTTTGCTGAGGAAAATTGAGCTTTTGCACTTGAGCTACCTATTCACATTCAAATGGTAATAGAATAAAAGTTTTCAATAATAAATTGGACAAAGTTAAGTGTAAGGTCATCGATTTGTGTGGGCCAGGTGCAAACTGCCACTACTGACACAATCTTCATTATATATACAATAGGTACTGACAAATGAGTATCTTGTTTGCATTTAAATGTGTCTATAGTTTCTGAAAGGACCACCTCGTCAGGGATTCCATTCCATGCTCCAATGACCCTCTGCGAAAAGGGGTCCCAACGGACGTCTCTGTGGACCAACTTCCTATGCAGTTTAAAGCGATGACTCAACAGATGTTCCGTCCCAGCCAATTTGACGAACAGCGTATTCTAGAGCGTACTCGCGGCCTCTGACAATCACGTAGGTTTCGATGAGGTCACCGCGTTGTGGCCTGAAATTGAGCGGAAACAAATCACGTTCAACCAGTCTCGTTTCGTAATACAGATGACTTAGATTATTGACCATCATCGTAGCCCTCGCCTGCACTCGTGCCAGCTCTAGATAATCATTTTTAAACCATGAACGCCAGGTATGCATGCCATACTCCAAGTGAGATCAAAAAAATTCCCAGTAGGTTTTTCGGAATAGTTCCTTATCAATCTGCACAAATCCATGTCTGAACGCAAATAAGACCTATGCCGCGCGTTTAAGCTGCCTTTAAGCACTGTTAAGATGGTTTGAGTGAGGAAGTTATTAGAACGCCGAGGTCCTTCTGTTCCTCGACAATTGAAAGGGGCTACCCACCGAGAAGGTATTGATAGGAATCATACTTCTCACTGGTCCTTCTGGCACGAAGTCTTAGGACCACAAAATTCCCAACGTTAAAATTTACGAGCCAACGAGCAGACCAGCTACTAGGACGGTTGAGATTCTCTTGAAGTGCGTGCCTGTCGGCATCAGATCTGATGGCCCTCCACAATATAACATCGTCCGCAAACATGACGGTAGTGCAACCCAGGTCATCGACACAGTCGTTGATGTACACTAAGAAGAGTAATGGCCCTAAGACGGAGCCTTGGGGGACACCACATAGAACCGGAGCAGGTGTTGACTTCGAGCTATCGATGCACACAGTGTGCGATCTTCCTGTAAGAAAATCTACGATCCATCTCAGCAGCATTCCTCTTATTCCAATTTCAGATAATTTATAGATTAGGCATTTTTGTGTGACACTGGCAAACGCCTTATTGAAATCAGTGTAAATATAAATTGTATATTTAAGGCCCAGAGGACCCATCATTACTGTAGATGACGTCAACCGTACAATCTTCGTCCAATGCGCGAGTCCACTGCTCTATGAAAAACAATTAACTGGAAAAACAAGAGGGATTCTGTCTGAAGCTATGCTGGAGCTCTGATAGAAATCGGTTTTCCTCCAGGAACTTCATGGTTGCCTTCTTAATAATAGATTCCATTTTTTTTACTACAAATGGAGGTAAGGCTGAAAATTGTTGACATTAGATCGAGCCCTACTCTTGTATATGGGGTATATATTTTCTGCCTTCCATTCGGATGACAAATTCCCTGATTCAAAAGACGAATTGAATATATGCGCTTGTTTAAAGAGTTTACCGGCCAGTTCTTTCAAGAACTTTGCCAGTAAACCGTTCGGACCAGATGACTTGGCTTCTTTGAGATTTTGCAGTCCTCGTTCCACCAGAGGCGGTGGGAAGAGTATATATTCAAGCAATAGACCGCCGTTTACAACAGTACTGTTGACATTTTCAAGTTAAAGCTAAGTTTTTACGGTGGATACCAAGGCAAAGAACCGACCCAAGTGCTCGGCTTTCACGCCATTTTCAATGACTTCTACACCATTATTATCCATAATTACTGTGACTGGGTCCTTGTTGTTTAATCTACTATTGATATAATGGAATAAAATTGTAGGCTGATTTTCAGTCTGCTGGATAATTCTGGATTCACAGTTCTTCCTTGCCTGACGGATCAATTTTTGACAGCATTTTGCTGGCGAAGAAATCCTTCGAGTTGTTCTACTGACCCTGTTTCCCTGAATACCTTCCATTTTTTTTTTTTCTTCTTTAACTGTCTGTTAAGTTCGCTTGTTAACCAGGCATGGTGACTAGTATTTTTTAACCTTCGCTGGATAATAGCGCTCAATCAGACTGAGTGAAATCATCTTAAACGTTCGCCAGTCATCCTCCGGATAACCTTTGAGCAACCAATCCCATTTCACGGACATCGTTTTTTTTTCTTCATCGCGTTAAACTTAGCCTTCCATATATTTCGCTTGACTTCCATTATTTTCTGGTGTAGAGAATACAGTAAGTAATCCCACAGAAACGTAGTATGGTCACTCTTACCCAGAGGTGCAATAGAATACACTTCATCAATGTTAGAGAAGTCCTTCGTAAATACTGGGTACAGGCAATTGGCTCTCTGGTTCTGTCTTAATCTCGTTGGTAAGTTAACATTCTGAGCCAGAGGTTGGTCGAGTGTGAGATCCATTAGCTTGTGGCTGAAGGAAGTTGGCTCACCGTCAACGGCCAGATTTACCCAGTCTATCATACGTGCTTTGAAATCTCCAGCCATAGGCACCTCTTGGTAACGTTCTACTTCCTTGACCAAATGAAGGAGTGACTCATCCACTGCACTTAGAATGTTTGGTGGCCTGTAGATCGTCAAGAATTGTATGTTTTGTGAACAATTATTTGTTATCATTATCCAGAGAAATTCATATTCAATGAAGAGTGCGTATGCCTGTTCGACTGTCGAGATTCCTCTCCTTACGTATACGGGACTCCACCTCCCTGTCTATTTTCACGTTCTCTTCAAAATAACTGGTACCTATCTATCAAAACTTCGTTATCCACGACTTCGGCTTTGAGCCAAGTTTCAATAATGGCATCGACATCGTGAGTTCGGTTTGAGACTAGTGCCTTGATGTTATCTATTTTCGAAAGGAGACTCTGAGCATTGGTATACAAATATATCAACGTAGATACGGTAACTCCTCCATATAGACTTCTGCTCATTTCATGGGATTGAATACTAGAATATGTCAGTCCTTCAGGAGATGAACTGGTGTCCATACTGCCCACGCTTAGGTCATCAACCGAGTTCTTGAGCATCTTCCTTTGGTTATCCGAGCTCTGTACAGTTGGCTATTTCGTATTTAGCGTCGTCCGTCTCGGTGAGAATTCACCTTGATGGATTACGGGGCCTGCCACAAGAAAGAACTCTTCGTCACTTTTATTCCATCATCCTTTATTATGAGCCACTTTTCCTTTGTTCGGTTCTCCTCTTCAGTTCTGTTGGCCTCTTCAGTTCTGTTGGCCTCTTCAGTTCGGTTCTCAGCACCCTCATTTGGGGCCTTTCCGTCGGTTCGTAATTCGGCTGAAAAAACACATCCCGGTGTGAGCTACAGAGAGCCATTTTCAATTCTAGGAGATGTGAAGCCTGAACATCATTTTCGAAAATGATTTAAAGAGGCCTCGGTGACGATAGTTTATATAAAAAAACTGCTTTACCTAAACGGAATGCTTTGTGCATGGTGACGCATTTGCCATCTTGAAGAATCTAATTTGAAAATGCTCGAAAAAGACTGAGGTCATTTTCTACCCTTTCCCTTGCAAGCACAGAAGTGGACTCGGGAGTCCATTTAATAACGAGAAAGCAGTTTCAGTCGAAATGTCTGTTTGGTGACTTGGTCTTCTGATTTGTTGATAAGGCATCAGTATCAGGAAGAATTCTACTCTTATCGACGATGCTATTTGCGTCAGTACTAGCAACGATTCCTAAATTTAATGGCGATCCCCTTTCGGGAAATTGACCAATTTGTCTTGCAGTTGCTCTTGTGTCACCAGCACAGGATTCCGCTTGAACGGCTTTCGCTTAGAAGGAGGGTTGTTCGGAGTTGGAGCTCATTTTTTTGTGAAATCATCTTGGCCATTTCGACTTCGAATTCTTCCTCTTCGGTCCTTCATAAAAGACAAGCTTTTCTACGTCACCATTCGTTGTATCATCTAGCAGCGATGCCGCAAATGTTTTATGTATCCAGAGCATAACTGATTCTGTCTGAGCTGTATGAGCTAGTTTGATATCCCTTTCGAAGGAAGGAAATGTTTAATGAGTTACTGAGCTCTCTAGAAACAATGTCTTTTAGCTCTACATAATGTATGCTTGCGGAAGCTATATCTGCATACGTTTTTTCCTTTTTTGGAATTCTCATTGCTACGGGTGTTACAGGTGTTCTCATTGCCGGATGAACAATGAGCCATCTTTTTTAGGTCGGCCATTTCTTGTTTTGAGTTACCTATCTCTTGCTCCCTCAATTGGAATTTCTGTAGGAGATTTAAACACCCCATAAACTTTTCGTCCTCATATGTGACATCCATTAGTATTGTCAGGCTATTTGCCTGCTTAGCAGGATGAAAAAGTAGTAACAGAATATGTATTTGCCATCCTTTTCTGTTTTTATGCATTTTTTTTGTCAGAATTCATGTGAATATGATCGGGTGGTTAGGTGCGTCACCACAGGTCTTTTCAACGATGGCTCGAATCCCTGACCGCGGCGTCAAACTTTTTGCCGCGCGGATGAATTGTACGCGTCTCCGTTTTCCATACCTCTTAGAATTCTTTGAAAATGCATGTTATTTATAAATATTCTTAAATAAACGGACGATCGGCAAAAATATTTATCAGAGAGTCTTGCAAGAGGCATGCAACGACTCAGCCTTTGTTGTGATTTCTCCTTCCATGATTGGGATGAGATTTAAGCAGCAAACCTTCGGCATGCATTTTGGAAACAGGTTAACGTTTTACCTCTAATTCTCGCCGGGATAACCTCCGTGACGTGGAAGAATCCATAGTAAAGGAATATTTGGACAGCCAAAAAATCGTCACCTTCAAGTAAATAACACCCAAATTTAGAGAATGGGCAATCCACTCGAGAGTTATTTGAAACCAACGTGTCTTCTTCACTGAGGTAGAGATAAAAACTTATAAAACTCAAAGGAATGGAAATCCAAAACCAATTTCAAATGACGCACTTAATTGTAGATTGTAGAGTCCGGCAGATTCCGGTATAATGATGGGGCTGAGCTATAGGTACCTAGACCCAATTCGGGTTTCTTTTCTGTGTGAATGTCTCTTCATGTTCCGGATTCTAAGGGATATATAATTCCGGTGTAGTATCAAATGGGCAGGAGAAAAGTAAGATGATCAATAAAATAGCCAATTTTTATACTAGGAAGGTTAATACGATGGGTATAATTTTTGTAAAAAATAAGGAATACCGATATAATAATTGTTATATAAATGTCAACTCTAAATAAATGTGTGTAGAAATACTAAGATTGATATCGTATTTACAAATCCAGATATGCGGAGTACGTATATAATTTCAACGTAACGATGAAAGGGTGAATAAACGTTTAATTATCGGGTTGGCGATAACGGGTAGGGACTCGAAGTGCGTGCGAAGTTGCTTACACCTCGGCTACAAGATTGGGGAAAAGTTCCGTTAAAACAAAATGTCTGGTCCAGTTTTAGGGGGTGTTACATAGCCCTACCCTGAGAATGCAGCACTGTCCTCAGTGTTGCTGTGATCAGTTGTTTAGTATATAGTGACCTCGAGTTTTGTTGTAGAAACTTGATCCCGTGGTATTATAGGTAAGGAATCGTTTGTACAAGAGAGTAAGCAGCCCCGGTAATGCTGAAGTTTGTTGAAATGTGCGGTAAGTAATGGGGCTTGTGTTTGTGAGGCGTCGCAAAGGAGGTATTAAGTGGGGGGTACAATGTCTACAACGAAGAGCGAGCTTTGCCAGGTGTAGGGAAATTTTGTGGAGACGCTGCGTAGCGGAACAGGGCTGCTGTGCATGACCAAATTGTCAATTGGGTATGCAGTCCCGGATGATTAGATTTCCGATTGAGTTTTTTTGGTGGGAAGATGGACGCCAATTGTCCGGCAAGCTGCATTATGTGCACTTCGTAGTGTTTCATGTTGTTGAGTAGCGTAGGTGGATGGGGTGTTGAAGTCAGGGTTTTGAAGCGGATATTTGAGACCTGCCGGAAGACGCAAGTCGCGGTCTTTCCAGAGGTAATGAGGTGTGAACCCGGTTGAAGAAGGAACCAATACCCGATATGCCAGGAGACAGAAGGGTAGCTGGATATCCCAATCATGTGTGTGGGGATCTTTTGTAAAGGCGAGAAGTTTTGAATTGTGCAGTTGGTGCTTTCGACCAAGACGTTCCCTTCGGGATGGTAGAGTGTTGTGCGTGTTTTGTGGATTTTCAGAAGGTGACAGACTTCTTAGAAGAGCTACGAATCAATCTTACTCCCGCACTCGGAGTGGAAGGACAGGGCGTACCTCAGCGACAAATCCAGATCCGATTAATAGTGTTAATCACAAAGATGGCGTCTTGGTGAGGTAGCGGTTTTGACTCGATGCAATTGATGAAGTAGTCAAAAATTACTAGGATATACTCGTAACCACAGAAAGAGATTGGCAGGGGATCGATGCTATCTAGTCTTACGCGTTCTCCGGGGAAGCCTGTAATCATCGGTTGCATGAGAGGTCTGTTTGAGGGCGTGGGGGATTTAAAGGACGCACATGTGTCGCAGAAGTCGCAAAAGTAGTGAAGAGAAGAGCTGTGGCCACCAGAAGCGTGCACGGACTGCGAGTTGCGTACGTCATTGGCCACAATATCATAATTCGTTATTGAGGGAAAATATTACAGGTTTTATTAAACAGCCAGGAATTATCGAGCGTAGACATTCCGAGGGTGGGTCATGGATAAAGAGGATTTTGTTGTCGATGAGGAGGCGGGGGACATCGATGTAGGAGAAGGCGTGCGTTCTGACTCGAACTTCTCATCTGAGTTTCGGTAGGTTTGTTGAAGTTCTAGTATATTCGGTAATACAAAATGGAGGTATCAGTGTCCATAATTTGGGTATCCGCCCAAATGTACTGATTTTGTTCGGATATCGTGATCGCGTTGACTGAGGCATTGGTTGTGTCTACCTCGTTGGGTGCTGTACTGAGAATGTGCGATAGTGCATCATCGTTCCAGTGTTTGTGCCCTGGTCGGAACTGACAAAGTCAAAGTCTTGAAGGAACTCCTGTATCCCCATAAGAATTTAAAACTCAGTTGCATTAAATGTATGACCCCGAAAAATTGGTCCACAGTCTGGTTTCGAACCTGCTCCACAAAATCGCGTAGGACCGGCTATTGATGCATCTAAACACTCGGTCACATCGTCAGGGAGTTCGACCAGCAAATTAGTAAACAAGCAGAACATAATTGCAACTATCTAAATTTTTTCTCACGAAGAGGCCAAAGCCTTTTCTGAAGAGATCAGGGAAAATATTTGAAACGCATGTCTGATCCAATGTAGCGTACATGTTGCCTTCTGAACTACTTTCTTACGGTGTTTTGAGGGCACCAAATTCGCAGTTTTCCACATGCCCAGATCTTTGTGTGTTTCCACCTCTTTGAATGCAATGCAATTAATAAAATACTGGTGTTTCTGAGATACTTTTCAACCGGCGCTTACGTTTAGGATCACACACTTGGATACATTAAACTTAAGAACCCACCTGACTGACCAGGCACTTAGTTTGTCGATATTCAATTATAACCCTTTTGCGTCGTCAGCAAAGCTGACTTAAGTCTATCTTTGTCTGGCATCTGAACACATGACAGCTTCACAATCTAAACCATTGAGACAGACATTCGCGTAGAGCAGGAAGAGTAACGTTCCCAAAACAGAACCCTATGGGACACCACTTTCAACTTTTGCCCATTCCGAGCTAGAGTTTCCAACCACAACTCTGTACTCTGAAGGACAAGAAACTCTTGATCCGATGGAAAAACTTTCCTTGAATTCCTACGTCCCAATTCTTCTGTAAAAGAAGCCTGTGTTTTACGCTATCAAAGGCCTTCTTCAAGTCAAAAAATATGACTTCCACTGGATAACACTTATCTGTGTCCTTTGTCCATTTCTCATGCGATGGAAGAGCACTCGTGAGACAAGGACGTCCCGGACGTAATCCGTGTAAGATATCGCATAAGGTATGATTCGTCTCCAGATAGCCCATCAAATGCCTCTTGGTAATACGCTCTACTATTTTACAAGCTATGCAAGTTAAACTGACAGGGCAGTTATTTTCGCAGTAGACTCGTGAACCTCCTTTATAGATCGGGCCGATGAATGCACACTTCCATTCTTCCGGAAATTCGCCTTCTTCAAAAGATTTTTGGAATATGAAGGAGAGTGTTTCGTAAGTTCTCTAAGGGTTATTGCAAGAATTTGATCCGGTCCAGATGACTTGGCAGGCTTTAAACGGAGTAATTTGGCCCTAACTATGGTCGGTGAAAAGTCTAGGTCCTCTGTTTGGAGGAGGAGAAGGAGGAGGAGGAAGGGAAAGGAGGAGGCAAAATAAGTTGACAAATGGGTTAAATGGCAGCAAAAGAATTAGGCTCTAGGGTAAAGATGGTCTAAAAGAACTTGGAAAGAAGGGTTGCTTTGATCTGGTCGTTGGTCTCCAGTTTTCGTTTGCAGACCTAATGGTAGGCATCATTTGCCAAATTCTCTTTGTACTGCGTATATAGGAATATAGCATTTTGGGGTGTTCTAACGATTTTTGCAGTATATTTAGTTCGAACATCCTCCGCAGCTTAGTAACCTTGCTTTTACAAACGTTGCGTTGCTGCTTATATTCTCGTAAGTGAGTATCAGAGCCGCCGATTTGGCTGTAACATCTCGAGAATTGATTTCTTTTTGAAAGAAGTCGGCAAGTTAAAGTTTATACACTTTAAGCGGTTTGTGGTTGTCTTTCTTCTGAGAGGACAGTGTAGGTAAACAATCCTTTTCAATAACGAGTTGAAGTACGTGCAATCATTATTTGCTCCACCATGTAGATCTGTTTCCCAGGATAACTCTGAAATTTCTCTTCTCATAAGTAAGTATTCCCCCTTAAATAAATAAATAAATTGTATATTTAAGGTTCAGAGGGCCCCATCATTACAAACTTCGTATCGTGGTTTAAATAAATACAAAGTAGATTATTGCTGCACTATGTGAGCATCCATATGAACAGCAAAAATGAGTAGTATGGTAAGCATATCCGATTCCGAACGATTTGCCATTTTTAAAATAAAAGTAAACAATCTTTGGCATATACGGTGAACTAAAAAAGAAGCATTAAAAAAGTCCTACGGTTAAATCGGAGGTGGAGTTTGGCGAGCCGCCAATTTAATACAAACTAGGAGAAAACAACTGCTTCATTTAAAAATTAATAGTTAGATGCAATGGGATAGTCTCGTGATGTTGCTGATGACGTATGAGGGTTCGGAACGCTCCTTGTGGGGTGAGAGATAATATAACAGCCAGAGCTTCTGTTTACAACCCCCAGTGGAGGTGAGAGAGGAGGAACTCATCGTGGACAACAAGGTCAAAACGAAGAGGGACAGTAGAGGTCACGAGATCATCATCGATATGCGACCTTGCTGACTGCATAGTCCACCAATCAAAGAGGCAAAACCATCACAACGCGCCTCGATAATCAACTGAACCTGGAGACCATCGTCAGGGTTGCAAAATCGGAGGAAAGTATCAAGGTTGTCAAGAGTTGGCGATGCTAGATAAAAAGGAGGAGACAAAAAGTGAATGCAAAGATTGACTCTGCAGATGATGATGAAAATATTTATAGAGACCAATATAATATCAAGGGAGCTGCCTCGAATACCAGGAGGACCCTTTTTAAAATCCAAACGTTGCGAGTTTGTGAAGGAAAAAGACAATAAGGCTTTATATTTTCCATCATTCTAAATGTTTCTTTCCTACTTATCGGGCAAATTCGGTTTGGAAAACAGTGAATACAGGAGATAAGTAAGAGGATCAATTTAAATAGGATTATTGATATAGCACTTCTTGGGCACCGTCAATAGCCAATTTTTATACTAGGGAGGTCAGTACGATGGGTATAATATATGTAAAATAGAAAGAATACTGATACAACAATCGTTTTATACAATGTCAAGTCAACGAAAGATATGTGTAGAAATAATAAGTGGGATATCGTACATGTAAATCAAACTATGCGGAGTACATTTATATTTGAAACGTTACGATGAAAGGACGAAAAAACGGTGACATATCGAGTCGGCAATAACGGGTCCGGGTTCTAAGCGCACGAGCAGTTTCTTACGCCTTGCCTACAAGAGTGGGAAAAGCGTCCGTTTAAACAAAATGTCCGGTCCAGTTGAATGAGTTCGCAGATGCAGTTTGCATTGGCTAACCAACTTTCTCCTAGAAGAGATCTCAGTGTGTTTATGTTTGTAGCGTAAAATAAGAGTAGACAGCCCTTCACAATATGGTTCCATAACGGAAGTGTTCTGGGTTCCATTCTGGTTTTATTTTATATGAACGACTGCTCTGATGGCCTGAACTTGGGAGGGATACCGTTTGCTGATGTGCTCAAGTTGTGCAAATCATGAGACCAGCTAGAAAATTAGCTGCAATTGAAAATAACCTGTATCGTTTGAAACACTGGCGGTCATTAGCCTCAATTCTATGAATTTCAAAGTTATTCAGTTGTGATATTGCCAAAGGAGGGGATGGTATTTGAATATCAGTGTTTCATCGGAGGTCAAAATTGGAAGCAGATAATGATTTTGAAATACCTCGGTGTGAGATACTTTCACTACCAAAACCGTTAGCCTTATTATATTAAGGTCTTAAAGAGTGCTAACAGTATCCAACACCCAAACAAAAAATCGTCCCTCGATTTTACAAAAACCTTTTTAACAGTTTATTTGGCACATTTTCACAACCTATGTGCGAATATTGTGACCAGGTATGCCATCCATAGATGAAACAAGATTACACATTGTTCAAGACTGTAGAATAATAATCAAGCAAACTATGCAGTAAAAATAGTACCTGCACTGTGATGGATGGGCAAAATGGCTTTGAATCAGGATTATCTGCTCTAAAACTGCGACTATTTCAACATCGACACCACCTCAAAGTTACTATCTCCGACGTTGCCACTGAAACCGTTCGTGCAAAATTACTTTCTGCGTCTTTGGAATTTTCCTCTCGTGTGGCAATTTCTCAGAAATCGCATTTCGAGCAAATTTTGTTTTTTTCAACGAATTCTAACGGACTACAGAACTGATTCGTGCGCAATTAACAGCCTTGGAAAACAAGAAGTCAACGTTGTGCAAGGTCAAAAGTTATTCAAATTTCTCGCGAACTGCAAAACGGCTGAGTCATTTCTAACTATCATTCATGCGTTTTATAAAGTTCTTTTGGTTAACTGTAAAACAATAGATGTAATCATTTGCTTGAAATACTCATCAAATGTCATAGTTTATGGACATTCCAAATTTTGACGATAATAGCATACAAAGCAGCGGCACTTATTAAACAGGAAAGCCTGGCGATATTGCCTTCACTTCCAGGATTTTTGCTCGTGCTTTTGATGCATGCAGTGCACGATCGGCGAAACGGGCCAAAAGCATTCTTTCCATAAAAGTGTGGGGTACGAAGATAAACGTTGCATAAGCTGTACCCATATATTGACTAAACTCAAAAATTGAAGGAAGAGATTGTGGATTGAAGGAAAACTCTTGAAGCAGAATATGGACGGACAGAACGAGATCATTCTTATTAGAGCAAAAAAAATCGAAGCAGACGACGAAAGTGATTCGAGATAATACAGTCTAAGAAGCTTTTAAACTTATGGATTGCAACCCGGTTAATGCCAAATTTTATATCAGTAATATCAGGAAAATTTCAATAATGCCTCTTCCAAAGGCAGTTCCGACTTCAGACTCAACTTCTCTCAGCGATCCCAACAGTTCTAAAGAGCCCTTAGTTGAAAGTGAAAAACAAACCAACGAGTGGCAAGATAGAATTCGGAAACACCATAACAGGAGTATAAAGTTAAAAACAACTCTCATGAATCCCTCAGGCCATTCACAGGAAAATGTGGTTGGCAGTGTTTCGAAGAATGCCCTAGACCGAGAGAATTGTGTTGTTATCCAGGGTTTACCTGAATCAAATTCTCCTACCTCGAAGGAAAGATTCTCCACTATTTTTCAGCACCTGCTGAACGATATACTTCGTTCGGGATAGAAAGTAACCATTCGCGCTGCCTTCAGGATCGTAAAAAAGATATTGAATAGTCAGAAACTGTGAGCCCGGCCTATCAAAATTGTATTGGACAACAAGGAAAGGGCTCCGCTACTTATCCTTAGAAAGACCAGCCTTAGAAACTCTCATAGGCAGGCTTTTTTCAGGCGGACTACTCTCCAGCAGAACATCTGAAACGCGGCGAATAAGTGATGGAAATGAAGAGGAGACTTGCAGCTGGAGATAACAGCTGGGTTATTTTCAGGGGACGCGTGATAAAGAGAAACGCAGCATTTCTCTGGAACTAGTCAATGCTCATGATGGCAGTGGCAAAGTAGCATTGGCAAACTCGAGATAAACGTAATTTGGCTCTGCCGAGTATTTCCAAATTAAATTTCTGTATACCAACGCCCAAAGTTGGTTTTCGAAGCTCAACGAACTGATAATAAGGGAAGCCGTTCTGTCCCCTGATATTATAGCAACCAAACAAACATGGATGTCACAGAACATCAGCGATTGCGATGTAGCCTTATCCGGGTACCAGTTGTTCAGGAGAGACCACCCCCACCGCCAGGGTGGAGAAGTTGCGCTGTTTGTTAAGAGCAATTTCACAGTGTGTGAAAATACAGAGAAGATTAGCAATGGTATTGAGGCTATTTAGTTGGCAATAAAGATGCGGGGATCGTTGTCCCTTGAAGCCATGACGCTCTCCCGACGACCATGAAGAGACACCGACGCTGATACTTGCTTGTTGGAGAACATAAAGGAGATTAGTAATCGACCTGATATTGTGTTCATGAGTGACTTCAATGCACCCAGCATTCGATGGAACGATCTGCAGGCGCAGTGCTCAAAGTATTCCTTCGATCACCGTCGGCGAAAGACAAAACTTGAAGCTTTTCTCACACAACATGTATTTCGTCCAAAGAGAGCGCGTGGAGGACAAAAGGCTAGTTGTTTAGATCTCATCTTCGCTAAAGATCCTGACAGTATAGACGAGGTAAACTGCCTATCTCCACTTGGTCGAAGTGATAATGCAGTACTTTCATGTGAGTATGGTTTATATTCTGTGCCATCTGCAATAAATGAAACCAGGCCGAATCTATGGTTAGGAGACTTTTGCAAGATGAGAGCTGAGGCATCACGAATAGACTGAGATATTCTCTTCTCCGGGAATGTCAGTAAGGATTGGAATTTATTTAAGAAACAAGGGATCTAAAAAGAGGGATTAAGAGGAAAGGAATGTTTTGGAAAAAGTTTTGCCGATCCAATGAAAATTTAGCCTTGCAGGCATACAAAATTTAAATGAACAATGCTAAAAGCTTGATCTTCAAAAGATGACGGACTACGAGAGGGATTTGCTCCAGGAAGCAGTTCACAACCACAAATGGCTCTAGAGCTATTTAAGAAAAAGCACACGTAACAGCAACCCGATTCCTCTTGTGAGAAACGATTTCAGTTTCGAGATATCCGAAATTCAAAACAAAACTGAACCTTTTTCTCAGTTCTTTCACTCAATTTTCAC
>WEDG01003581.1:0-10113 GCA_017591395.1 Schistocephalus solidus | reverse complement strand
GGTTCTGATTGTATTCTGCGGCTGCTTAATTGCATGCCAATAGTGTCGGCCTGTGTCCTGTGCCTGCTGTCTGCACTGTTTCCCTGCAGACCATGGGACTGCAGAGGACAAAAGGCCCTTATTAGCCGCACGCCGACGTCTGGAGAGCTGGCAACTGCCATTTAGACTGTGGCTGCCACCAAGCACAGCGTCGGTGATGTAGTTAAGTACTGCAACCATAGAAATGATCATCTGTAGGGGTCGCCAGACAAGCGGTGCCATTTTCGAGGTAAATGAAGACGGCGTCCACACTCGTGTAACATCTAAGTGGTGTAAGTGTATACTGAAAACGCTAAAATAACCAGGCTTATTTGCAGGAGAAGCCCGAGGACAACTACGGAAGGCGTTTATTGTGCAGAGAACTCCCTGTCGCTGTCACTGGCAGCTGTGGCAACTGTCAAGGCCACAGCTAGTGTTTGGTATGTCCATTCGTGTGCGAGAGAGCTCGATACACGTGCTTGTGGATCAAGACCATGTCTGAGAGAGGGGGGGGGGTAGGTTGCGTCTAGATGGCATCGTTAGAGGGGTGAAGTACTCTGGTGGCGCAGGGGTGGTCACGACTTGCTGGATGCACATTCGTCGGACCGGAATTCGATCGAGTGGCTGCAGTTCAGCGAGTCTAGAGCCGCTGTCTGCGAAGGTGAAGGACTTCGAGGCACTGGGAGAGGGCTTGAACAACGACGCCATCTGACAGAAGGCTGCCACAGACAACTGCTGCACAGGAGCAGATCCTGAAGTGGCTTTCGGCCACATGAACCTACAAAAATACTTTTGGTGGTGGTTCTCGTGTGCTGCAGTGAATCCTTCTTAATGCGGCTTTCGTTATATCCCAAGGACATGAATTGGAAACGTCCTCAGTGAGGATTTTGAATTAGGATCATGTGTGGCACACGTAGATAGATATGCACATTTTTATTGGACGCTCTACAGGGCACCCCTGACCCATACATTAAACTAAAGTGGCTTACGTAAGCTTTTCTCATCGACGTCTCACCCCAGAGTACTAGCAAGATATCTAACGGGTTGGATCCGTCATTTGCTCACTACTATTTTAGCCGGAGCCTAGTCGAAAGTACAAGACACAGCAACAATTATTTTTTTACGTTTGAAGGCTAGCATGACACAATGTATGGAGTACTTAATCTATATATCCCTTGCACTGCAACCGAAATGAAATGCTGATATTTTTAAATTATAAATTTATATAAATCAAACTGTGGACGTTATCAATGATTCCGGCAATCGAAACGCCTTCTACAAAATTCGAAGTTCAAACAGTTGGAAAACGTTATCCACCGCCAATGGGAATCAGACGGAAGAGGATATTGTACGCGAAAACGACAATGAAGGACAGGATGGCTATTCCAGGTTTATTAAACAACGTCACCCGGCCGTACTCGACCTCAGGTTTAGAACCCTAGGCTGTTCAATCTGTAATTCGGAGATGGCCAGTTTACGTTGGTTATGAAGCCAGACATGGTCAGTCCATTCTCTCCTATTACAGGTCATCATGCGACCGACAGTGAGGTTCTAGCTTGAGGCTAACACTTTCCGTAACCCCATCAGAAAGTGGCCTTTCCACAAGAGACGATACCGCTGGTAGACCTGGCTGTGGTAACTCACGAATCAGGCGTTCTGTGCTTCGGCTGTGGAGCGACAAATATTTGCCGGCTGCCCGAGTACCATCCGTTCCATTTGCTTTTCTTAACAGCTTGAAATGGTTAGAACTTAGATCCACCCGAGGCTGGAGTTTACTAGGACGCAAAAGTGGCAGCATAAAAGAAGCAGAACAAGTCTACGAAAAAAGTAACCATTGTCTATGCAAAGGAAGCACAAAGTTTCAGATACTGTCGTGTTTTTTTGTGGAGGAAATAAAATCATCAGGAAGTTCACTACTAGGAACAGAAAGTATAGAAGTCACCCGCATCTAGTCATGGTAGCTTAGTCTGCTTCTGTTTTTGGCCGTATCTTGTTGCCCAATCGGTTATTAGCAATATTAAATGAGAGCTCCGCAGAGTTCTACACAATGAATAGTTGCATTTGCAGGAATAGTACATCACTTGTAGAAACCTGATGAATTTCTGAATTCACAAAATAATCTTCAATAACTCAGGATCGGCCTAAGTTCCCTGACCGAAGTGCCCGATACAAGTAAACGTTCTTGAGCCGAAAGGAAAATTAAACTGTTTTTTATTATAAAAAATCGATAATTGCGAAAAACGGGTAACTTTGTTCCAAATGGCTCAGCCGGATTGGTGAAGTGCATACTGTAGGTACATGCAAGTAAATAATTCAATTTAATCAATAAGAAAGATAAAGTAGTATGTAGTATTGCAAGAAATCGACAGTTGACATTTGAAAGTTTTCAAACTGCAATTTGGGGGTTAATGTATTGTATTGTTCAGGAAACAGCTAACTAAAGCGAATATGTTTCAGTTTTAGTTCCTGACGTTTTCACGAATGGTGGCGAATGTGTGAACTATAGGTTTCTGTATGGGGAAGGGCGAAAACTGGTCGCGCACTGGAATCATTGGTTTATTTGGCTGAGCTTTCTAACCCGTACAGGGGTCCATTGACAGAGATAAAAGCAGCATCAAAATAAACGACAGACATAGGGCCCATTAGCCAATCAAAGATCAGTGATGCCCGTGTGGAGGTGGCTTGGCAGGGCTCTGTATGCCGGCGTAAAATCGATACATCAATTGAGTGAGTTCTCATCCGAGGCCCAGGCCTCAACTAGTTCTTGACCTGCGTTGGAATTGTCCACCGGCCAAGAGATACCAGGCCGAGTAAGGCCATGATAATCAAACAGCGATTAAATTCGAGGGAGCAGGCAGGCAGGCCTGGTGTATCGTATCCGATGGCTAAATGGTCAGGTCGGACTGAACGCATGTTCTGATCGCGCAAACATGGGGATGTGAATGGGCTTTGCGACGGGGTTTTGAAGTATCTCAAGTGGCTGCCCACATTCTCGATATGGATCACGCGTTTAACTTCGCAGTCACGAAGCTAACCTCCTACGCTAGTCACATATCAAGACGTTGTTCACTAATTAGAAGGGGGGGGGGGCTATAAGTGACAAGCACAAGCACGAGCATACCATTTTCCATGCATGAGGAATATTCCTCTCAAGTCAAATTGTAAAGTTTCTTGTGGAGATGACGCTGATGGCTACCGAGCTTCCGCGTGTCCACAAATTATCCTGGCATTGAATATTCCCGATCGAAATGGACAGGCCAGCGGGCTCGTGGCTCACTATGCCGAATCCCGTCATCAGCTGTTTGACAGGCTCGGACGCATCGCTACGGGCTAAAGAGAGAGAGAGAGAGAGAGAGAGAGAGAGAGAGAGAGGTCAATGGAGAGGGGTTGCCTCACGGGAGTCCACCCCCACGGTCTAGAGGTACGATCCCCACGACGATAAATCCGACGCGCAAAAGATCTAGGTTTGCAAGGTTGCCACCTTAGTTTATTCATGATTTGGGTTCGATTTGAACGGTTTTTATAAATGTTACCTTTTTAAGCTTACTTGTGTGAAATCCGAATCGTCCTGTATATATCATGTGAAGTGGGTCGTTTGTGGCACGCGTAGGAGCACTAGCTAGCGTTTCCTACGCCAGTTTACCAGTGCCCACCTCCGGCCTCGCCATGGGACCAGCATGAGTGAGGGAGGAGGGAAAGAAGTAGACGCTGCAAATGTCTTCCTCACTATGCGCATATTCACACGCCAATCAGCGATGCTCAAACCACTCCGTGGGACACATTTAGATATTGTTGCTTGAGATAATCGAACTTTGGTGAATTGACACACACTGATCGGTTACGGGACTCACTCGTTCTGCTCAGTCTTGGGACTCACACTGGAGTCCTGTGCAACGGCCGGTATAGAATAGGCAGAAGAAATTTGTCATCAAAACCAAGGGAGACTGGAATGGCCGTTTATGGCGTATAAGCCGTAATCATTCAATCATATTCAACCTTAAGTGGTGTGCCATCTAGGCTCGAATCCGCAACCACTTTATTAGAAGTCTGACGCTTTAACCCACTGCGATCAGTAAGTATCCGTCCACCAATGTTGAGATTCCTGATCGAAACTGAAAAGAAACCAAGCCCGTGGCGTATTAAGACTTCTAATAAAAAGCTCGCGGGTTCAAACCTCGCGTGATGCACCACGTCAGATTGGATATGACTGGCTGATGATGGCTAATGAGCCAGAAATGGCCACTCCAGTGTCCCTTTACTTTTTGGTGATGTTCTTCTAATAATCGGACTGCTATATTGTCTTCATCAGCTGGCGTTATTCAACACCAATGTTTTTAACTCCTGCGGTTCGAATCCACGATATATTGGTTAGAAGTCTAACAGCCAACCAATGTAGCCACTAGCTCGTTCTCTTGTCGATGGCAATCGCGTAATCACCTGTGGTAGAAAGGGATCCCCAGTCGCGTAATTGCCCCGTTATGACTTGGGCTCGATTTAGAGATTGTAGGAAGGCGCACAATAGCATGCAATATAAGCAGAATGATATTATCAACAGCGGAGGATTATCGATAAATCAAGGGACACTGTGATGACCATTTTTCATTCATAAGCTATCGCTAGGACGTCTTACCCACTCCAATGCAACCGGTTTTTTTAGATATTCAGCCTTGGCAAATTAAAAGCTGAACCCATCGAGCCGCTTGAAGTGTATTAAGTCATCAGACTAGGAAAAATGGCAGCATATATATATATATATATATATATATATATATATATATATATATATATATATATATATATATATATATATATATATATGATGAATGGGAGCTCACCGATCTGCTAGGAACATGCATGTTCCGTTGTGCCCTGGAGCTCAGACTAGAGCCCTCGCAGAGCGGTCGCATAGCGTCGTGTAGCATATGATGAAATGGAACCGACAAAGACAAGGGAGATCGGAATGGCCATTTCTGGCTTATTGGCCGTCATCAGCCAGTCATGCCCAATCTCAAGTGAGTCACACCTGGGATTCGAAACTGCGACCTTTGGTATTTGAGTCGAGCGCTGCTGTGTCACACAGCAGCAGAAACATCGGCGAAACACGTGTCTGGGCTTTTAGCTAGTATCTATGTGGGAAGTACGGTATAACGTCTTTACCATATATATATAAATATATATATATATATATATATATATATATATATATATATATATATATATATATATCTTAGCGAGCACATCATCCCGAAGGCATCAAAGAAGGAACGAGTTCACAGACCGGAAGTTATTTGGACTGACGTTTCGGAAACCCTCTAGTTTCCATCATCAGAGTTCTGTGGTTGATCTACCTGCAGTTATTGACATTTCCAGACTTGTCGCCTGCCTGGTATTATATCCCTGCTCGGAACATGAACTTTGACCCGTCTGTTCGCTACTGATTAGGCTTAAACTTTTCACTTGCATGACTTTTTGTCCTTTTGCTGCCATCGTATTTTTTGGCAAGTCAGCGTGCGTGGTAGCCTGCTCCTCGTCAGCCAACGGAATGATCAGTCATTTATGCCCGCGTGAGTTGATTTTAGCTTCGCGGGCGTGGTGGTGAGGTGGGGTTCCACACTGGTCACGTGGCCTCCAGCCGGCTCCTCCCTTCTTTTTCTCTGGCATCCGTTGTCTGCCGTGGTTGATTTTGTTTGACTGTCCCATTGGCCCTGCTCGAAATGACTCGAGCCTTTTGCATATCGCCTGGTAGGCGGGATGCAAGTCTATGGGTCTTTTAAGTGTGCCCGTCAAGGCTAACTTTCAAGCAGCAGTCTGGTAATCTGCTGTCTGGTCTGCTCTGCAGATTACTCTCGCTTTGTCAAAGGAGAAACTGTGGTTCTTCTGTTGTATGCGACCATAGACAGCTTATCCTTGCGGTTGATTGCAAACGGATGTTCATGTAATCTTATGCCAAGGCGTTTGCCCGTTTCATCAACATACCTCGCATCACAGTTTTGGCATGGCATGCTGTAGACCACTGAGGATTGTTCTGTCATTGGTAGCGGTTCTTCGGGCCTCATGATGTGCTGTCTGAATGTTGATTCAGACTTATGAGCCACACCGATCCCGAAAGGTTCCAGGATTCTTGCCGTCACCTCTGATACGTTTTTTCACATAAGGGATTGTGAGCCACAACTTTGGGTCTTCTCCTTTTGATCTCTCAAGGTTGGGCTTCCTAAGGCACTTGCGTATAAAGGACTCCGGATAACCGTTGGCTTCAAATAGCGCATGTAAGTACTTCATATCCTCCTTCTTCCCACTGTCGTCGCTGCAGTGTGTTTGAACGCGTTGGAAGAGGGTTCTGACACAACTGCGTTTGTGGTTGCTTCTGCAGTGGAGGATACACATGGTGTTAGTAGCCTTCCGGTAGACCATTGTCCTTTTTTTTTCCGTCTGCCAGCTTAGTCACTTTTACGTCAAGGAAGGGTTACTGATTCTTGACCTCTTCTTCCATAGTACACTGAAGGTCAGGAAAGATGAAGTCCAAAAGTGTCTTGAAAGTTTGCACTTCGCTCAGTTTGATGATGACGAGTGTCATCAACGTAGCTGGCCCAGAATTACGGGGGGAAGAGCTGAAGACCAGCCACCCGAGCCTCTGCAAAACTGCTTCAGCAATCATTCCGGACAGAGATGAGCCCATTGGTGTCCCATTCTTTTGATCGTAAACCTGGCCGTTGGAATTGAAGATAGTTTTAAGACACAACCCCAGGAGCTCGATAATGTGCACTCGTTTGAGCTATTGGTTGGTTCCATGATATTTTTCTCGGAGAAGACCGTCAATAGTGTCGATAGCCAGATCGGGCGGAAAAGAGGTGAACAATGAGATCAAGTCAAACGACACCATTAACTCGTCTGCCTCTACTTCCAGGTTTTGAATGCGGGAAAAACTCTTTAGTAGACTTTACTGTCCACTCTGAATCCTTCGTAAGGAAACACAATCGCCAATAGAGCCACGTTGATAACCCAAAACTTGGGGTACCGTGTAAAGATACACTGGGTCATATTGGCACTCCTGGCTTGTGCACCTTTGGTAGGCCGCGCCAACCACCTGCGCCCTCTCCCATCTCCGGTCTTCTTGACTCTGTTTTGACACCGGGCTCAGGTGGGGGAGGAGGAGAGGGTGCGGTAGCTGCAGCTCAAGGCTACTTTCACTTTAAACGAATTCACGCACAAGGCACCGTCCCTGCACCACCTGGTGTGGAGCATACGGTTGACATCGTCGAAATCGACGGTCAAACTGTCATGTCAAGGCCGTAGAAGCACACCATCGCAGCATCAGTGACATTTTCAGCCAGCGCTTCCTTTCTTGTAAAGGCCACTGTCTTCCTCAACTTGTATATCGTCTTATTTATGGCAGTTTCGAGCTTTTTGAACTCACTGGCAGTCGATTGAACGCAAGGCTCCTCGTCCATCAATAGATTTTCCAGCTTCGTATAGTAATCTGTTTTATCCACAACGACCGTCAAGCGTCCCTTTTCAGCAGGCAGGGTCCATGAACTCGTCGCTTCTTCTTTGTCCCGATGAGCCCTTAAGGACGACATAACTGACCGTTGCGTAAACAGCAGTTTGTTCTGTATGTTGATGACCCAGTAGCCCCTTATCATACTTTGAATTCTGTTTAGACTGGAACTATCCAAACGTGCAAGCCCTTGGCCTGCTAAGTGCCTGGTGATTTAAGTCAGAGCGCAAGGCCGCACGACCTACTTTCATGGCTTTTTGAAGAACAGTTTTCGCAGACAACCCGTGTGAGACTCCAAAACTCACGCACGCACGCAGGCACGCACAAACCTGACAGATGTGTAAACAAAGGTACCGCGGAAACCCGCCATCCCTCAAAGTCAGACCTATACTCAAAAACCAGCAGAAAATTTACTCGAACCACTCCTCTGCTATGTGCCCATCTGCCCTGGTGAGCGCGCGCGCGTACGCACGCGTGAGAACCGATCGTTAGAGTCGGTTAGAATGTCAAATTTACGAGCCTACTTCGGCTAAACGACTCGTTACATTAGACAAAGTGGTAGGTTGGGGGACGTCGGTCGTAAATTGTCAACAGAGCAATTTGTTGACGCCTTCCAGGTTGAAAAATAGGACGCGAGGTGGTTGGTTGGTTGGCTGACTTGTGTCCTTGCATTCTGCCTCGCTCGTGTTCTTTTTTCAGGCTGATATTTTTAATCCATACTGGCTGCGCTCCTCTTTGTACCCGATTCAATAAAGTTTTCACTTTGTGTTATACCGCACATATAAGCTAACATCTCCTACTCCTCTTCCCGCTCTCGCTACGTCGCGTACTAATAGCAGAAGTTAAAAAGCATAACTATCCTGTCGTGGCAGCTAAGACCATGTGCAGACCCTAGTCACTAGGAGTTGAGCGCCAGTAGAGAGGGCATCGTATTCTGAACAGGAAGGAACCACATGACAACTGGATGATAGGCACAAGTCCTGCGCCACAGCGAGCAGTCGTCCTAGGGTCTTGCACGAAGGCATGAATGGGTTGGCCTTGGAAATCCGTGATTGGCTGAGAACCAGCCTGCAAACTTATGCGCACGTGCAATTACGCGCAAGGGGCACCACGTTGCAACAGGCGATGGGAGCAGGGTCACTATCATTCGTCCGGTCTGTTTGCCTTCCTCAGCCAGCCAAGCCTTGCTTGCGAGTCAAAACCATCCCAGACTTGAACCTACAGTAGACTTACTATCTTATGAAATATCAACTGAAATTCTGGAATTTGTTTTACTTTCTAAAACACTGCATGCCTAGTGTTGGCATTTTCTCATTGATTTTCAAGACCCTTATATATTCAAATATATTGAATAGAAAAAAATGTACAAAAATCTTTTTTTCTTTTTCTCAGTTGGTACCAAATTACATTTTCATGCAGAGTTATCCTTGAAGAAAGGGGACCTTCGGTCTTGAAAAGGATTCTAATCATGAGATTGTTACTATCGTTAAATGTCCACTCATAAAACATCGTGGCTGTACATTTATTAATGTTGTTCAGAAAGTGTATTATATGATCCAAATCAATTGGACAGATTATATACGGCATAGGGAATTTAAAATCTTATTTCAAATAATTGGTCAGTTGTAAACTTATTTGTCAATTAAAAAATGTAAAAACCCGAACTAAGCTCTTTCTTCAGTGCTAAAATTTAAAGTTGTGATTTCCTGCCTACTAAGTACTAGTAAGAAAATTTTAGTATATGACTTGTGTAAAAATTATTTGAATTTTAAGGGCATCTATGATCAATATTATCAAATCATACAACATAAGTAGTAATTTTCTACAAAGTGTGGTTTTTACAGGCGGCCGGAAAGAAGCTTACAAAAGGAAGCATCCTTAAGTGACTGAAATATTCTGGGATTATTCTGCACGATAATTAAAAAAACACCACTACGCAAGTCATCTTTTCGAAGTGAAAACACATTTAGAATTTCAGTTAACAGTACAAGAGGTACAAATGTACTGTAGGGCAGTTCAAACCAGGCGTGCTGTTGGTCGGTTACGTGCACTTGCCTCATCATCATCATCATCATCATCATCATCATCCATCATCATCATCATCATCATCATCATCATCATCATCATCATCATCATCATCATCATCATCATCATCATCATCATCATCATCATCATCATACATCATCATACATCATCATCGTCATCACATCTACTAAATCATCATCATCATCATCATCATCATCATCATCATCATCACATCATCATCATCATCCATCATCATCATCCATCATCATCATCATTCATCATCATCATCATCATCATCATCATCATCATCATCATCATCAGATCATCATCATCATCATCGTCATCATCTTCACCACCAGCTATCATCCTATCTCCTTCTCCCGAAGCATACTTCTGCAAGTCTTAAGAGATGGAATGTTCATTGGCAGATGGATTTCTTGATTACTCAATAATTTTTATTTTACCCCATTTAAAGAAGGGCCATTTGGTATTACTTCGGGAATTTTTTCCCTGAATTAAAAGTATCCTCAGTTCCTTACAAACTATTCTTTCATTGGTTACGCAGCTGATAGGTC